>VWZG01013254.1:260213-278583 GCA_013396735.1 Grallaria varia | reverse complement strand
CGAGGAGAGAACGTCTCTGACATCTTTTCCTTAATATCTGCTTAATATTAAACGTCTTTCATAAAACACACGCATCCAGATAGACTTAAAAAAAAAAAAAAAGAAAAAAAACCTCAGAAAAGCCTTCATTCCCCCCAAATGTATGGCATGCACAGCGCTGTGTTAGCTGCCTCAGTAATTTAATTGGAATGAAACGTGAAAAATGTGTCATTTTTTGAAGAATTTATGCATCGCTTCCTGGAAATCTCATTGTCTTAACTAGCAGCCTACTGTGTTCTGTTTAGCAGGCATAATCGCATTTTTATGTGTCTCCGTATTAGAAGTTAATGTGACCTCCCGTCTTTAGCTGCTGGAAAGTAATAATAATAATAAAAAAAAATAAAAATGATCCTTTCCCCATAACATCTGCATCAAAAGAAGGCGCCGGCAGGAGGAAAAAATATAAAAAATAAATATATATATTTCGTGCGTGTATATATATTTCAATATATGTAGCCAAACGCTTCTTCAGCCGCCCGCCAAACTTATCAACGCAAGCCCGGAGCATCATCCCACCCGGAGCATCATCATCGTCCCGCCTGGAGCATCAGCAGCATCATCCCACCNATCATCATCGTCCCACCCGGAGCATCAGCAGCATCATCCCACCCGGAGCATCAGCAGCATCCCCGCCACCCAGCCTGGGGCGCCGCCCGCTCCCCGCGCCGCCGGCAGCGCGGCAGAAACGGAGGGGAGAAAAACCCCACAATCCCCCAGAAGGGTTTTTTGGGGAGATCTTTGCCCTTTTCGCCTCCGCTTCGCGGGGTGTTTCGGGGGTCCGCGGCCGTGCCCAGCGCGCCCTCTGCGGGCCGCGGGGCGCCTCGCACCGGCCCACGCGTGTCCCTCTCCCACGGCCCCCCGACCCGCCTCATCCCCCCTTTGATGTGCATCCCCCGCCGGCTCTGCGGGGCGAGGCCACGGGTGCGGGATTTGGGATTTTGGGAGGGGACGCGGTCGCCTGGTGGGACTGTGTCTCCATGCAAACGCGCCCGATAGGGATGTAAAACGCGTCACACAAAAGATGAAAGAGGCACCACAATGTAGATGGGGCTGGTTCAAACGCGCGGGGACTCGGCCGGGATGGGGTTCTTTCCCTAAATCCCCTTCGATCCCCACCCCCTGCTCGGGCCACCAAAACAAACCATAAAGCCAAAGGGCCACTCAAGTCGCGAAGTGCCAGGTCTGGAGGGGTCACGGGGATTTGCCGGGGGGCACTCCCATGCAGGGCACCAAAGACTGGGAACACGGGCTGGGCTCGGCAATGCATTGCCCATCCATATACAACTTAAAGGGCAAGGGGCACTGTGGAAGCAGCAGGTGGCAGCTGGGAGGGGCAGGAATTTCTTTTCCCTCCCCGTTTCCATGTTCTGCAGGCAGCAGCTCTGGGAGCCCGGGATGCTGCCTGCATCCCATGCACCAGCTGTGCAACCCACACCAGCGCTGGGTGCTGCTGCAAAGTCCAGCCAAACATGCAAAATGAGTTATTTATATATATATTAACCCCTCCCACTCCCCCCCGCCCCAAACCCGAGTGTAATTAAGCAGTGGAAGGATTTGGTGGGTGCTGTCTGTGTGAGCACAGCTGTTCCTCCAAGGGACACACGCTCTGGTTCAACAGGAATTAATATGGGGAGGTTGAGGGTCTGGGAAAAACAAATCCTCCCTCCTCCTGGTACCTTTGGCTGAGTCACTGTGGGAAATGAAAGCTCGAACTCCTCCACTTTGGGTTGCTGCTGGATTTCCAGCCCCTTCATGTGCCAGCCTAGGAACAGGGATAGGCACAATGGATATGGGAGGTGTTGGTGCATCCCATGGATTGTGGGAAGCCAGGAGATATAGGGAGCTGTGTCACCCCCTCCCACGTGGAATAACCAGCACTTTCTTGGTGCCTTCTACATAAAAAAATAGAGTTTTTTGGTCTGTGTCAAGGTCTATATTAATGCCACTGGATATTGCATCCTGCTGAGGGCTTCCACGCTGCCCCTCCAGTCCCAGTGCTGCTTGTGCCACTCAGAGGTGAGGTCTGCCCGAGGGGATTTGAAGCCCATGTGGCTGATGGAGTGACCTGCTGTGTGTGCCTGCCTTTGCACACCTGAGAGCCCCCTGCTTTGTAGGGATCCTCCGTAACGAGCATTACTCATACCTGCAGCCGGCTCCCAACAGCTACTAATCATTTTATTACTCTTTATAATCTATTTAAAGCACAATTATATATTAAAAAAAAAAATAAAATCCATACGAAGTTACAGCCGAAAGCACATTTTAGTTCCATTATAAATCCCTGGCAAACAGCCATCTATCACGGGAAGCGGCGCTGCCGGGCTCTGCTGACAGGAATGGATGCTCTGTGCGGTGTTTGGACGTGGCGCTGCTCCCTCAGAGCACGGCGCCCTCGGGCTCCAGCAGCAGGTAGTCCCGCAGGGCCGTGGGCAGGGGCAGCAGTGGGATGAGGCCGTGGCACCTGCTGCCGAGGTGTTTCCGGATGGCGAAGCGGCACCAGTGCTGCAGGCACCGCACGGTGCCCGCCAGCCCCAAAAGGGACTCGTAGAACGCCTGGTGCTGCTGCAAAGAGAGGGGCGACAGGGGCAGCTCCTGGGCTTAGGTTTGCCTCCGGGGCACCAAAGAAGCTGGGCATGTTCTGGGATGGAGATCTAAGAAACCCATGAGTGGCTGGGGCTTGAGGGGCTGGGTGAGGAATTCCCCCGTGGAAGCACGTGGAGAGAGCTGGCCTCCTGGGCAGGGTGCTCTCCTGGCCACTGGTGGCATCATCTCTGCAGAGAGCTCTTGGAGAAGAGATCCCTGTTCCTGAGACAGGGAAACCAAGCGGGATTGGGCCTTTCCTTAGCGAGGAGTGAAAATCCTTTCTGCCACTCTCTGAAGGACTCTGGGTGCATTCCAGCAGCCATCCCTTCACAGCCTGGGGGGGCCAGGAGCTGTCCTGGATCATGCCAGGCGGGCTGGCCATACCTGCTGCACATCTGGGAAGGAGTTTTTCAAACCAAAATGGGTCTTGTGCGCTCCTGCTGGGCAGGGCTCTGGCTCCAGGGTCACTTCCAGATGCCAGGAGTGGATTTTATTGCAGGCTGTGGCAGGGATATGGGCTTTGATGTCAGAGGAGCTAAAGGGATGCCAGCCTTTATGGAAGAAGCTGCTGGATGAATCAGCTGTGCTGTGGTGCTCTGGGAACTAGTCCAATTTGTTTTTTCTCCACCCAAGTGAAGACTGGGCAGGGAAAAAACCCTCTCTGTGGGTAAAACACCCTCCTTGGGTCTCAGGCACCCCTGCCAAAGCCCAGCACTGTCTCACCTGGAACACCTCCTCTGGCACAGCCTCGGCCCACTCCTGGGAGACGGGAACTTGTGAGTAGGAATTGAAGAGAACTTCGATGACCTCTGGCACAGCTGCGCAGGACTTCAGCACCTACCCACGGGCAAAGGGAGGGCTCAGACAGAGAGGCAGGTCCCGGAGGGGGAGAACATCTACCTGCTGCACTTGGACTTTGTCCCAGCCCACCGTGGTCCAGGCTGGGACAGCCCCGTGTCGGGATGAGGCACATGAAGGGTTTCTCCTGGCATGTCTTGGAGATCTTTCTCTGTTTGTGAAGTGCTGAGGCACTTGTTCTTCTGGATACAGACCTTGCTTCTTACTTACATTTTTGGCTGGTGCGTGACAAGCCAGGATAATATTTTCTTTATTGTTTGACGTAAAATCAATGGAATGCAGAGCCATAAGGCGGCTGCGCCAGTGGCTGATGTACCGAGCCTGTCTCTGGCACTCCCCGGGCAGGAAAATGTGTCTGTGCCGACCCCTGAGAGCCGTGCTGGCTCCATCCTGCCCTTCGCCCTGCCTGCTCCACCTGCTGCCACACTGCACTGGGTTTTCATTTCCATCCTTCCCAGTCCCCATGACACTGTCCCCTGTCCCTGCCTGGGCTGGGAGACCCTCCCGAGCCCTTCCACCCTCCCATCATTTTATTTCCCAAAGAACCCCGACCTCAACCGCAAACTCCCATATAGCGGGGCCGTGTTCGGGCCGGTACCTTGACGAAGGAGCGGGGCCATATCTTTTGGGAGCCGTGGTTGAGCAGCAGCTGGATGGTGAGATGCGGCTGCCGCTCCCGGTGGGACGCCGCGCTCTGCAGGGCGAGACCCAGCGGGGACACGCCGTCGTAGTCGATGGCGTTGGCGTCGGCCCCACGGCGCAGCAGGAACCGCACCAGGCTGGCGTGGGATGCCCCGCATGCCTTGTGCAGAGGGCTCCTCCACGCCTCGTCCCGGGCATCCACGTCGGCACCGTGGGCCGCCAGCAGCCGGCACAGCTCCAGGGAGTCCTCGCCGGCAGCCGCGGCCCCGCAGAGCGCACCGAGGGCCGTCTCGCCCCGCGCGTCACGCGCGTCCACTCGCGCTCCACGCCGCAGGTACAGCTGGGCGTGGGCGCCGAGGCCGTGCCGGGCAGCCACGTGCAGAGCCGTCTCCCCACACGCCTCGCTGGGGACATCCACGGCGGCCCCGTGTCGCAGCAGCAGCCGGGCACACCTGCACGGAGCGGGGGGCATCGCCAGCGTGGGCTGCAGCGGGCACCGCGAGGGGTGGGGTGGGGACACGGCGTGGGGTGAGGATGGAGGTGGCGCTGGAGCTGGGGCTGTGGCTCTCGGGGATTTTGGGAAGGAGCAAGGCGGGTTGGGGAGGGTGACAGTGTGTCCTGGTGCCCTCCACAGCGGGGGCAATGGGGGTTTGGGCAGTGTGTCCCTCTTGCCCTTGACCGGCATCATTCATGAATTGTCATCTTTGTCCACCTTGACTTTCCTTGACCATCTTGACTATCCTTGACCATTTTGACCATCTTTGACCACCTTCACCATTCTTGACCACCCTGACCGTCCTTGACCCACCACAGTTCCACCTTGCCAGGCCAACTTGCTTGGATATAAAAATGGATTCTCCGTCTCTCCCTTTAAGGGCCCCAAACACCTGAGTTGGGGTCCTGCCCTAGGGGGGACTGGAAGGTTGTGTTTCACAGAATCAGGGAATATCCCGAGTTGGAGGGGACCCACAGGGATCATGGAGCCAAAGTCCTGCTCCTGGTTTTCTGCCTACCCTGAAAAGCAACACCTTTGCAGGTGGTTTAAATCTGCAGAAATGAGCTTTGCTGGCTTGTTTGGCACCCGGAGATGATGGAGCAGCAGCTCCTGCGGCTCCCAGGAGGACTAAACCAAGGCAACCAACCTCCCCTCTCCTCCCTCTGACATCCCCGGGTACAAAGAGAGGTCGTGGCTGTCGCAGAGTGGGGACACCCATCAGTTCCCATCAGAGCCTTCTGCCTGCGTCCTTCTGACAGCGGATGGGGCTGCAGACACCCGTGTGCCCTCGTGAGTGGTTTGGCTTTTGTTTCCTGGTGTGTGTGTGAGGAATGATGTGATCAGCCAGTCCGAATGAATCAGAGTGACTGCTCCCTCTCCTGCTGGAGCCACCGGGACCGCTCCTGGGGCTCAGCGTCACCGCTCCTGGGGCTCAGCGTCACCGCTCCTGGGGCTCAGCTCCCTGCTGTGGCACAATTTTGGAGGGGGGCACACCCACGTGCCAACTGAGTTGGACCTTGGACACGTGGCGAGCTCGTGTTTCCCAAGAGATGCTGCCAGGGAGGTGGGGAGAGCCGTCCCTTTGGGAAGCCTCAGCAGTGGCTGACTGTACTCTAAGGAGGAGCATCAACATCTAAACCCTTCCTGTCTCTTTAATTTTCCTCTAATAAGCTTTTCTTTTAGCTCAGGTGTCACCAGAGCTGTGAGTGAAGCTCTGAGCATACGCAGAAGCAAAATGAGGGGGAGTTGAGGGGGAGTGAAGTCCCAGCCTGATCCTTCTGCAGCAGGGATGGGGAAGAAGAGGAGCCCCAGGGAGGAAGGACAGTGCCAGGAGACTGTTTGTTTTCCTGGCAGAGATGAATGCTACCATATTGTGGGGAGAATAACAATAATAAAATAATGACATAATAATAATGATGTAATAATAGTAGTAATGATGATAATAATAATACACTTGACTCTTTCTGGACCCACAGTATCACCTCCCCCAGGATTTGACAGGAGCTGGTGAGACATCCACTGTCCTTGGCAGTGCAAGGTCTACAAATACCTCCTTAGGCTGCTTTTCTTGTGCTTCTCAGGCCTGAGTTTGCCAAGAAAAGCGTCCTGCAGGACCTGTGTGGCCAGGCTGCCCCTGCAGCCTGTGCAGGTGTAACGCTCCCAGGGGTGCCAGCCCTCGCCAGAGGCATCTGCTGGCGTCGTGGTTGTGGGTGAGCTGATCCAGGTGAGGTTGTGCCAGCCCCCAAATCCCCAGATCCTTACTTTAAAATTCCCTTTTTACTCTAAAAGAGGCTGACTCCCTTTCTCAAGCACTGGCTTGTCTCACTGAGGTTTTTTTGGGAGGCCTGCTGTCTGCTGCTGGGAGGTACAACTCTGTCAAGGGGATCTGTTATTGGTGCAAATCACTCAGTCCCTCCACCACATTTACTGGTCTTGTCCAGCCTTGTCAGCAGGGAATTTGCAGTCCTAATTATAATGATTCTCTCAGGACCTCTCCAGATTAGCTTAATCCTAATGTCACAGGTAGCACTGGCACCCTAATAAAGGCACCTAATAAAAATAATGTATTCAAGGAAAAACAAGGGATAGTTCTGCAGGGAAAAATGGAAAAAAGTACCTCTCTCACTTTGCCGCAAAAATGCAGCAGCCTGGTCCATGAGAAAAATCCCCTTTTGTTCTATTTTCTTTTTAATAGATCACACTGAAAGCATCCCTGCTCCTCCCCAGGCAAGGAGGTGGCTGTGCCCAGAGACCTTGAGCATCCTCCTGGTTTTGGAGAGTGCCCAGGCTGAAGATTTCCACCTGCACAGGTAAAGCAGAGGGAATGAACATTCCTCTGCCCTTAATTTCCAGGTGAAGGGTGGTACAATGAGGGTTGCCCAGCAAAGCCAGGAGCTGCATCCAGCCCCTCCAGCCCAGCATCCTCCCTGTGCCGTGGGGGTTTCCCTTACAGAGAATTCAATACAGGGAGATCAATTACTCCTGACCTCCTGCTAGACATCCCAAATATTCTTCTGTGGAAATGCCATCCTTTCCAGGTGCTGTTTAACTGAAGGGTTTTTCTTTTTGGTTATCAAGTTCAAAGTCCAGCTTGTTGGAAGAAAGCCAAGTCAGTTTATATTGAATTTTCCCCCTGGGTGTTCCTCCCTCAGCAGAGAGGGAATGTCAGTGAGGAACTATAAACAAGGGGATCTCTTTTGGTGGATGGAAAGGGTGGGGCCCTGTGAGGAGCACTTGCCTCCTATTTGGATGTCTGGGCATCAGCAGGTTCTGGAAAGATGCTCTTATTACCTTTTTAAAATCTCTCTTCATATGCTCTGACACTTCACCAGCATTTCTGGCTTCCTGGTTTTTTTTATTGACACCTTGTTTTTTGCCATCAGTTTGGAATACAATCCCATTGAACAAGGCTCAGTGATTGTTCACTGATTTTTTTTTTTTTTTTTTTTTTTTTTTTTGAGGGCTTCTCTACAATTTTCTGGGATACTGAAAGAATAGTTTAGTTTTAGGTTTAGCTCAGCAGAAATTCAGGGGCACAGTGGCAAAGCAAACCAGTTTGTTTTCTATCCAGCCTGGTACCTACATTTGAATAACTTAAACTCACTTCCAAACCCTTCCCAACTAATTTGCAGGTGATGGGTAACACAGCTGAATGTCTCCTTCCTTGGGCAAGTCCCTTGTTAGGCTAAAGTGAATTTGTGGTGACTGGTGCTGGTGCTCCAGGTTTGCCTTGTGCCGGGCTCCTGGCTCAAAGAAACGGGAGAAAAGGCTTTGGATGTGATTTTCCTTCCTCACCCCTCCACAGAGCCAGGGCAGGATGTGCCCATTGCCACCCCACTGCCAGGATGGCTCCTGGCGGCAAACTCAGCTGGGATTGGAAACTGCCCGGGCTGGGAAAGTGGGATTTGGCTTTAAATGGGATGCGATGAATAACCAGCAGGAGGAGCAGGAGGCTGGGGCAGCGGAGCCGGAAGGGAAACTCCTGTCCCCAAATCCCACTCAGACACCCAGTTTCCCTAAGGAAAATGCCTCCTGTTTGTTTTCCCCCTCTCCCTGGGATCAGACAAGGCTCATGTGTAGGAGCCTCCGTGTTGTGACTCCTCCAGGGAGCAGGGTCAGGCCCTGGGCTGTGCCCTGGGGCTGCTTTTGGGCTCCTTATTTCTTGCTCAGGACCCACTAAGGAGCTGGTTTTCCCCAGTGGGAGAATGACTTCCCAGAATAATGGCTCCAAATGCTCCAAGCTGTGTATCTATCAAGGCTCAGCAGAGCAGAGGTTGGGGTTTAGCAGTAGATGATGCTAAATGCTGGTCTTTCCAATATCTGGGTTTTTTCTTTTTATTTGCAGTAGTGCTTATTTCCCGCAGCCAGAAGGACCAGTGTGTCCAGGGTGATGCTGGCACAGCTGGAGGGTGCCATGGGGCTGGGCCCACCGTGCCTACCCATCTCCCTGGCATTTGGGAACCTTATCTTGGCCACATTGCCCTTCTGGGTACCTGCCTTCCTGCTTGGCTCCTGTTTCCTGCTAATTCCTCCCAGGACGAGCTCTCCTCATCCAACACCCCCCTAACAAAACCCATCCTGTCTCTGGCAGCTCGTGTGCTCGCTCCCTACTCCCTCAACCCTTGCATGGAGCCCCTTGGACACCGACTGGCCTCCTGTGTTGTCTCATCCCACCCTTTGTCCCCCATCCCTCAGCACTGTGGGCTCGGAGCACGAAGATAACTCTGGTTTCAGCTCCCAGCGTGGTGGGAAAGCTTGAAGAAGTGAACGCTCAGCCATAAGGCCGAGTTGCCTGGAGGTCAGGGTGACATCTTTTCCCATCCCTTGTCTTGGCTTGGCCCTCTTCCCTCTGTGGAAGGTTGGAGAGGGGGAATTCTCTCCTGGCAGGCTCTCCCTGGGCGCATGGGAAACCTGGGCTGTTCAGAGAGACTCGAAGATCTGAAGGAGGACTCCACAGTCGTGGTGGTGTTTGGCATCCCTTCCTCAGGGGGTGCCGTGATGGGAGGTGGGAGCTGCATCCTGCATCCCTGCCATGTGCCTTCCCACCACCCCACGCCTGCTCTTCCCTCCCCGTCACCGCCGAGGCTCTTCCTCTCCCCCTCAATTATTTTTATTTTATTTTTTTTCGGGGTGCCAATAAAGGCAGACTCCTTTAATCATCCCAGCTTTAAGAGGGAAAAGGGAGAGCGCCAGGGAGAGAGTGCAGTGAATTTAGAGACTCATCTTACCCCACCATGTTAATTATCTCGGCTGTAAAAAAGAGGTCAAGGAGAGGAACTCTACTAAATAGGCCGACGTTGGCATGAACAGCTCCTAAAGTGAAGAAGGTAAGACTGAACTTTACTGGAACTTTTTTTTTCCATCTCTTCAAAAAGCTCCTAGATTAAAGCTCTGATATCCTTTTTGTTGAAATCTCATGGATTCTGAAGCTCAAATGGCTGGAAGGAAGCCCAGATAATTTTTTTTTATCCCAGTCACTGAGAGGCTCAAAGGTTTTAAGTCCTGCCCCCATGGTGAATTGCCGAGTATATGGGAATACAGAAGAACCTGGCACATAGGTGTTCTGGCCATTGTTATCGAGAGGGAGAAAAATAAAATAGCTCTCTATGTAGGTCAATGACCTGCTCTTTATTGTCAGTAAAAAATTAAGGATGACCTAAAATCTACTACTCAACAGAAAAAATAATAAAATAAAAAAAAAGGAGGCGAGGTAAAGTAGTCTCCCCCTAATCAAAGAGGAAATGTTTGTGTTACCTAAAGCTTGACCTCCTCAGTCTCTAACTTTAGCAAAGTCTTTGCGATTGAAAAGCAGTGGTCGAAACCTCAAAACCTGTCTGAAATGTCTATTAATTTTTGATCTTTCAAGGGAGTTGGCTTAGTTATTGGCGAAGCCCCCGTAGCGCCGGGCGTAGTTAAGGGTCTCTCAGCATTTCCATTATAAAGCCCCAATATTCAAGGGCTTTATAACTCAGCTGTTCCCACGTTGGCTCTGTCTGATCCCCGTGTCACCGTGTGCTGGCTCACCTGCCATCCCCCTCCAGCTTCCAGGGGAACAGAACATGCAAATCACTAACAAGGACTCATTGTTTTAGAGATACAGATTTTTTTTTCCCAAGCTTGGGATGAGCTGGCCAAAACCAGGACACCTGGACCTCTGTGGGCCATGGTGGCCTCTCCACGCATGGGGTTGGTTTGGTTGCCCCATCTCTTCAGGGGGAGAGCAGGCTGGTGAAGCCTAAAACCATGGAATCACAGGGAATTTGGGGTCTGGAAGCTGAAGCTTTAAGGTCTAAAGGGAGCTCAGGTGAAGGAATTTAAGGCAGCTCCTTATTAACAATGGGGGCAGCTTGCAGCATCCTGCCTTACCCCTCCTGCTCCTTCCAACCCACCTCACACCCCTGATGTGTTTGATTCATCCCTACATTTTTGGCTCAACCAAAACTTGATTAATACTTGATTTCTGGCTGTCTTTCAGAGACTCTTATTTTAAAGCTGGGATCAAGATATTTACATCTGCAAATCTTTTTCTCCCTGGCTGCTTTCCTTCTTCAGAGCACTTTCCCTGTGACCTGGTCCGTGGTAAGCTGGATCTGCAGTGGGAACTTTGCTTTCACCACCTGCTGCCTGAAGGCACCACCTGCTGCCTGAAGGGGAGAGGATTGAAGCCAGGGTGGCTTTTCATGGAAGCTGGCAGGTGATGGAATTCACTGTGGCCCTCAGCAGTTTCATCAGGATATCAAGTGGCTGAGCTCTTTATTAAAAAAAAAAAAAAAGAAAAAGGAAAATATCCAAGCACTTAAAGTCCTACAGAGGCATACAGGTGTGTGTGAAATCCTGATTTTTTCAACATAATTTTTATGCTTCTCTGTGTGATGCTGATCCAGGATGACATGTGGATGAACATGGATGAGCCTTAGCCCTGACTACAAACCGAGGTGGATCTGTATGTGGCTTGTGTGGGGAGGAGATGGGAGGATTGTTCCACATCCCACAGACCCTGTTCCTTCGTTCCTGGGGCTTGGATTTTAGGAGAAGCAAGTGCCCTGGTCAGCACTGACATCCCTTGCAGATGCGTTTGGCATGGGTTGAGGAGCACAGGAAGTTGGGATGACCTGGGTGCCCCGTGTCTGGACCCATCCTGAGCATCTCCCGGGGAAAGGGTGCTGGACCCGGGATGTGGAACATCCTGATGATAGGATAAATAGTCAGGAAAGAGGAGGAAGGAAAAGTATGTGGGGCTGGGTTGCTTCTGTCTGTGGGAGGGAGGATTGGGCTGTGCAACAAGCCTGGCACCAAAAAGTCCTTTTTTTGTCTCTGCTGGTGCAGTTGTGACATGTGGGAAGCCTTGCTACGGATCATGGCACCTTTTTTTGCACCCCAAAGGCAACACCACTGGGGTCTGTGAGTGGAGTCCCAGAATGGTTTTGGGCTGGAAGGGACTTTTAAAGATCATCCAGTTCCCATCCCCTGCCATTGGCAGGAGCACTTTCCACTATCCCAGGTTTCCCCGAGCCCCGTCCAACCCGTCCTTGGGCATTTCCAGGGATGGCATCAGCAGGGGGATGCTGATGGGGGGACTTACCCCAGCGAGTCCCGGGTGGTGCAGAGGTGCAGCGGGGCCAGTCCCTCCTCGCTCCGCAGGTCGGGGTCCGCCTTGTACTCCAGCAGCAGCTCCACGCAGTCGGTGTGCCCACCCCGGCAGGCCTCGTGCAGGGGTCCGTATGGCCCCGGTGCCAGGTCGGGGTGGGCGCTGCGGCGGAGCAGGTGGTGCAGGGCATCGGTGTGGCCATGGTGGGCAGCCAGGCACAGGGGGGTGCTGCGCTCCCAGCGCCGCTCCAGCGCCCACAGCCCTGCGGGGCACACATGGGGGTCACCCGGGGCTGCCCACCCCTGGGCTGCCCACCCCTGGGCTGCCCACCCCTGCCCCCCAGCCTTCTGGGTGAGCTGGCTCCACGTGCCACTCTGCCCGCTCTTCTCCCAGCTCCCTGGCAGCTTTAGGCGTTCCCAAGGGGCTCGTTGCACTCTGTGGCTGCTCCGACCGCGGTTGGCAAGAGGGGAAGCAGAATTGTCTCGGTGTGGGCACATCCAGGAGCAGGATTTCATATGGCACCAGCTGGGTAAGCCAATGCCTTGCCTGCAACCATCAGCCTGGGGCACCCTGTGTGCCGAAAAGGCGGCTCAGCGATTCCCCAGGGAGGGAAAAGCTGTCTCTGCTGGGAATTAAAGCACCCAAGGGAGCACGTTGGGAAGGTGATGCAGGGCTGGGCATGGGATGTGTGGAGTTTGGGCACAGCTGGAGTGAGGCCTCGCATTTCCCAAAGCTCCAGGACCTCTGGCACCATCACTAATCTGCTGGGCGTGGTGCTCTGGGAACATCTGGGACCTGGAGCAGCACCCCAGGGGGAAGGCATCAGGTACCACTGTCCTGGGAACACCTTATTGCTCCCAGATAGCACCAGGCAGCTCTTCCCAAGCCCCTGCATGAGGAATTTGGGCTGTGAGCATTCCCAAGCTAATCCCAACCTGAAAAAATCACAGGGATGCACAGATTTTACACTTCCGTGCCCCTCTGGTGGGTTAGTACGTGCAGAAGAGAAGGAAATATTAGAAGTGATGAATATTTATGGTTAAAACTGTGGGCACAGCCAGTCAACCAGAAACCAACCACCTCAGGAACACTTAAGGCACTTAAATGCACTGTACCTCTTCTGTTTGGGGTTAGTAAATACCCATTTTTAAGTTTTTCTTGCCAGGACTTTAAAGGAAAGGTACCTGAGAGTCCATAAGATGCTTGGCTTTTCACCTGCCACTCCAGCTCGTTTTCAGTGATCTCAAAAACCAGGTTGACATCCTGATGGTATTGGTCAGTGAGGACCTCGAGGCTCCTCAGGTCTCCTGTGACCAGGGCTGTGTAATACCTGGTGACAGGAGCAGAAGCTGTTAAAGGATGCTCCAAATCCAGCTGGGAGGAAATCCGCAGCTTTGCTGTGGCAGGTCCTGCTAACTCGCCCATTCCAGTGTTTCCCGTGCGTGTAGGTCGTGGCTGGGAGCGTAGACAGGCTTATATAGTTCATTGTTTCCATCCTCCCGGGCTCATTGTCTAATTATAATCCACTTAAGGCTCTATTGTGTCGTATTTATAACTCCAGCGGGGTTGGATGATGATGGGCATGGGGTACAGCGAGGGTCAGGCGGTCCCCAGGCCCTGCTGCAGCAGCACCTCTAGGATTAAATTGCTGGTTTGTGTGCAGGCAGCAGGAAAACAGTGCCTAGTGTTGAGGGAAGGAAAAAAATTGCAGAAATTGAGTCAACTGCTCTCTGCGCATCCCCATGTAACCTTGCTTGTGTCCTCTGAGCTCTGGGAAGTGATTTTTTTCTCTGCCTAACACTTTTATTTTTATTTTTTTTCTTTAAGGTGCTCATATAGTTTTTCAGTCTTGCAGTTGGAAAAATCTGGGCAATGTGTTAGTGGCTCAGCCTGGAATTCTGGGTTGTCTGCGCAGGGATGCAAAGACCAGCAAGGTACAAATCCTGCTGGGGCTTTGGCAGGGGAAGCTGTTCTCCCAGATAGTGCCTTGTATAGGAGAGGGAAAAGCACCCAGGCTGTCCTGCCATTCGATGCCAGCAGAGCATTCCTGGCTCCCACTGCCCTGTGGCTCCTTCCCTCAAGGTCACGGGAGAAATCCACCATGGGGACAAGAATAGAGCTTGGCATCTCCTGACTTGGAGGCTCTGGGTGACACAACTTCCCCTTCCCAGCCCTCTCATCCACCTCTCCAGGGAGTAAACCTGATCAAAGCAGATCTTGGGAAGATGTTAAGCCAGAGGTGGAGGGACTGCTGGAATGCTGTGTGGTGTCCTTTGCGTGAAGTCAACCTGAGGCTGGAAGAAACGTTTGGGACCTTACTGGTGATCCTGAGCATCTCTGTGCCAGCCCTGGGCCAACAACCCCCCGCTGCCAGAGCCACCTGAGGTTCCTCTCTGGGTTTTGCTTAGCATGGCTGTGGTGACATCCATCTCCAGCCTCGGAGACTGTGGGAAGACCATGGAGCCACAAAACCCTCCGAAAAACCATCCAGGACGGGGTTGTGCTGAGCCAGGGGGGCTGATTTGGGGTCCCTGGTGAAGGACCCCCTGCCTTGAGGTCCCTATTCACAGGAAGCAGCACTGGGAGCTGATTTGAGGTCAGCCTTGGTGGTCTTCCCTATGGTCTCCTCTCTTCCCTTGATCTCAAAGCTGGCATTCCCACCTGGCCTTCCACAACTGCCCCATTGCTTCGTGGCCTCCAAACCCCCTCATTTTTCTCTCTGGTTTTACCCCTTGTGGCTATTCTGCTACATCCAGCCTTCCTGTGCCCATTCCCCCTTCTGGTATTAACTGAGCCACCTCCTCAAATCATTGCTCTGGTATGAAAAACATCTTCTGGGATGTTTTATCCCCTGGGGTCCTTTAGCTGGGGTGGGAGGTTTGGAGACCCAGGGAGTGGCACAGACAGGGATTGTTTTCCTCAGGAACTTGTCCTGGGTTGTGTTTCCACAGCCTTGCCTTGCTTTTCCTCTCCTCTCATTAGCAACCCTGTAATATTTCCATGGTGGCGTGGAGGAATCTTGCCTTCACATGTCCTTGCTCATGCCCAAGGGATCACCTTCCCATGGCAGGGATCACCTCCCTGGCTATATTTAGCGGGGAGCCCAGACCTTCTCGGTCAGACCTGGGCTAGTTTTGCTAGGGAAGTGTGTACGTTGTGTTGTCTGGCACTAAATTGCCATTGAGAGTGTGTTGAAACACCCTGTGACCCTTCTCACCAGCCTTTGAATCCGCATCTCTTTGCGCGTGTCACTCACACCTTGGGTCAGGGTAACGACAGGATTAACTGAGGGAAAGGGTTTAAAACAGCCGGGGCCAGCGAGAGTAGAGAGGAAAAGTCCCCTTGGAGCTGAGTGGCACATGAAACCCCAGGAGCCTGAGCTGCTGCCAGCCGAGCCGAGCCAAGGGCTGCGTCCACCACTGCGTCACTGGAGAGTGATGGCAGCGTGAAGTGATGCTGCCGTGGATTTCAGAACGTGATTTACTGCAGGGAGGAGGCGGCAGCCACGACACCTGTGGGGCATCCCAGGGCTGGCTGGGAGCTGGGAGAGAAGGTCCCTGGTGGAGTTTAGAAGAAAAATGGGGTGGGTTCAACAGCTTGTAAACTGCCCTTAGGCAGGCAGCAATTTTGGGTGGCAGAGAAAGGCTGGAAGCCCTCAAGCCTTTCCCCTGCCACTGACTGCTGTGGCACGTCACCTGTGATCACAGCATCCCTGAGGGTCCAAGGATGTTAAATGTTTAATATTTGACTGTTTCCCTGCAACAAATTAAGCCTGGGATCATCCTGGTGTGTCCTTCCTGGAGCAAGGATGTTCCTGCACAGCCCAGAGCCCCAAATATGGGGGAGGATGAGCACTTTGTTAGCAGTGGCCTCGCACTCGTTAATCTCTAATGCGGGGGGAGCAGCTTAACCTTCTCCCTGCACCCGACTGTTTGCAGAGCACACCTCATTTAACAAAACATTAAGCATTTTCCTTCCTCAGATCTAGTGTATCTATTAATAATGACTTAAATTGCCTGCGCCGGCTTCACGTTAGGAGGAAAACTCATTCCTGGCACATGCAAGAGCACGATACACAGCAGCAAAGCAGCTTCAGCATGAGCTTCTGCCCCAAGCTCAGCCACCACTGGACTTAGTGCTCACACTGGGGAGATCTCAGCCTGGAATAACTCACCCTGCTGGCTCCCAAAACCCACGAGGCTGCCTTAAAACATCTGTTGAGTCCAGGTGTGCCGCTGTGCAGAGCTCCTGGCATCGCTGCCCTGATTTACAGCTGCCCTCTGGCAGTGGGCAATGGCATTATTATGGTTTTTCCAGGGAAATTTGCAGCATGGTGCGGGAGCCTGAGGGCTGGCAGCCTGTGGCACTGACTCCTCGGTTTAATCTTGTGCACCTCCTTAGCCCCCCACTGCCCATAACTCAGATGAGCCCCTTGTGGTGGCCGTGTCCCCCCTGGCACCCCGAGGCTGTGGGACCAAGGGGTGCCCAGGCAGGGTGGCAATGCCACCACGCCACAAGATGAGCCATCACTGCCCAAGCCTACCTTGGAGGGGTGTGAGGGCGGCTCTCCCAGGCTCATCCCTCCTGGATCACCATCCCTGTCCGCGTGGAAGGCTCAGGTTCCTCTCTCTGAGCCAGGTGCCACCTTGCAAACAGACAACCTGACACGTCCCCACGTTTATATTTCCAGCTCCGTGTGACAGCACTGCCCAGTTATGTGGCTGGCTCAGGCCATGGGACGAAGGACTGCCAGGACACACGTCCCTGTGCCCAGCGAGGGGGGAGTCACGCTTTGTACCCCTCCTGAAAATATTTCTGAAATGCAATTGCACAAACAGAGATGGCTGGGCTGCTGCTGCTCAGCTCCTCTTTAAAAACTGCTGCCCAGTGAAATATAAACTTGTCCAGAGGCTGCATTGATTTTTGTCCAGTTCTTATTGGAAATTAGATAATATTTAAACAGTTCCCTTTAACAGCTCTATATAAAATGGAAAGGTTCTGTGCTACACTACTTTATAGTGGCCCTTCTTTGTCAGATGTAAATAATTCAATAAACCGCTCCCCAGCTCTTTCCAGTTCTCATAACTGTGCACAGTTTTCCTTCCCAACCCCCCCCCTGCCTTTTCCTGTCAATTATAGGAATTAAAAAAATTAGCTCTTAGCCTAACTAAAAATACAAAGCTTCCCTTCTCCCCACCTCCCTGCTGGAGAGCTGCAGCTGTGTCAATTATCCCCTGGGAATTCAATCCTGGGGCACATCCTCTTTTAAAAGCAAAGGAGAGCCCTCCCAATTATTTAACCCCTGAGTTATGCGCTCATGGAATGTCACCTTGTGTGCCAGCCTGGAACACCAGCTCGGACTGACCCTCCATCACGTGCCTCCCTTACATTACCAGGCCAGGTGATGGCATTTGCTAAGAGCAGCTCAAAGCAAGGAGACAGGGTTAGTATCCCCTGGGAGGGGGTGTTTTTGGGGCTGGAAAAGTTGTGAGTTGTGGGGTTTGTTTTCACATTACCCTAAAATATTAGAGTCCCTTTGGCAAAGGAAGTCGTAGGGCTGCAAAAGGCTCTGGGTGAGCGGCACCAGCGGGTGCGGACACGAAGCTTTCACAGAATCCTGGAATGGTTTGGGTTGGAAGCTCATCCAGTGCCACCCCCTACCATGGGAAGGGACACCTTCCACTAGCCCAGGTTGCTCCAAGTCCCATCCATCTTGGCCTTGGACACTTCATTCATGGAAACTGATGCAGATTCACCCCATTCCCGAGCTGGAATTCCACTGAGAGCAGCACTGTCATCGCTATGGGAGGTAGAAGCAGAGGAGCTGGATGGCACCACGAGCTTCAACAAGCCCTTCACTTGTTGTCACACCATCCTGTGCTGTTTTGCTCCTGAGCATAATTAGTTTTTGACACCTGAAAATGTAAGGTAGCAGTGGAAGTTATTTATGGATGGAAGGATGTGTTTCCCAAGCACCCCCTAACTAGAAAGTTATGGAGATAATTACTTGCCCTCTGGGATGCAGGAGAACAAACTCAACTGTCCCTTGCTGCTCATATCCATCTCTGGGGGCTTGATTTATTCCTCACCAGTGGACACATCTGAACTTTGCGTGCCAGCGTTAATTAGTGGGGACTCGGCCTGACTCATCAGGACTCCGACCTCTCCTCCTGCAGCTGCACTTACTGACAGAGCCATCTGGTTTGCCTGCTTGGCTCTGCCCCCATTCCTGCCCTCTGTTCCCATCACTCGTGGGGCATGGGCTGGAATCGCTGCCTCGGAAATTACAGGTTGGGAGGAGGCACCTGGACCATCCATCACCCTGGCGAGATGGCGGCATGTAACCCGCTGCCACCCCTGCCCTCCCTGAGCTGAACACCACGCTGAGCATGGGGGTGGTTCTGGTGGCCAGAGAGAGGGGCCGGGGCTTTGGGATGTCCCTGTTGGCCCGTGGGTGGCTCTGGTGGCCAGAGAGAGGGGCCAGGGCTTTGGGATGTCCCTGTTGGCCCGTGGGTGGTTCTGGTGGCCAGAGAGAGGGGCCGGGGCTTTGGGATGTCCCTGTTGGCCCGTGGGTGGCTCTGGTGGCCAGAGAGAGGGGCCGGGGCTTTGGGATGTCCCTGTTGGCCCGTGGGTTGTTCTGGTGGGTAGAGAGGGGGGCGGGGGGT
>VWZG01013254.1:152564-259539 GCA_013396735.1 Grallaria varia | reverse complement strand
GTTCTGGTGGCCAGAGAGAGGGGCCGGGGCTTTGGGATGTCCCTGTTGGCCTGTGGGTGGTTCTGGTGGCCAGAGAGAGGGGCCGGGGCTTTGGGATGTCCCTGTTGGCCTGTGGAATGGGATATGTTGTCTGCAGGGGCATGGGATGTCACCAGCAGGTCAGGGACACCGCAGGATCAGGAGCTTTGTGGTGGTGATGCAGCAGGGATGGCTTTGTAAGCCTAAAATGAAAGGGTGACTCAGGGCAGGACCCTGCTGTAGAGATCTGGGTGGGCCAGAAAAGACACTGTAAGGACTGGGGAGGTTTTGGGGCCTTGTGTGTCCACACCCGTGGTCCCCCAACCCATCCCAGTGGGAGATGAGGGGCTGTTCCCCACTGGGTGTTTTCAGGTTAAGGTGGGCTTGGAAATGACAACACCAAGACCCCAAATTTCAGGCCAGCCTGAAGCATTTCAGCATTTCTCCCTACCCATCAACCCCTTGGGGGCTTTTTGGGAGCCGAGGGGCAGCATTTAGAATGGAACCATCGTAGTGCACCATTAATTAGAATATTTACGGGTGTAACATCCCAGACTTCGTGCTGAGTGGGGCTAATACCAGCCTTTGCTGGCCAAAGGCTCCTTGCAGGATTCCCATCTGCTCCTGCTCTTCTTCCAGTCAGTCCTCAGGAGAGCACAGGATTGCACCCAGCCCTTAACCTTTCCTCCCCCTTTCACCAGGGCTTGGCCCATCATGCCCCATCCACTCTCGATGGCAGACTCCTAGATTGTCATTGCTCTCCAAACCATTTTTCTTGGCTTTTTTTCCTCTTGTGTCAGCCCATTCTCATTCCCTTTTTTTTTTTTTTTTGTTTGTTTGTGTTGGGTTTTTTTGTTTTGTTTTGGTTTTTGGGTTTGTTTGGGGTTTTTTTTGTTCTATTTTGTTTGGATTTTCTGTTTGGGTTGTTTTGTTTGTTGGTTTTATCCCTGGGGTTTGATCTTGGGTTATTTTTACGTAGGAAGCCAAAGTCCCACTCCATTAAGGAGCCCTTGGGTGGGCAGGTGTGGTGAGTTCTCCTGGTACCACTCAGAACAACCAAGAGCTGGGACAAAAGATGCTGTGCCTGGGATGGCAATGTCCATCCTGGCCACATGTGGCACACGTGGAAGGAAACCTCTAGAAAATGTGTGTTACCCAGCCGAGATGCTGTGACAGCCCGATGTGGGCACGGGGACCTCACCCTGGACACCTGGGAGAGAAAATGCTGGATGAGAAACACCTGAGCCCCCCGTGCCCCACCTGCCCTTGGCTTTGCCAACACCCCACAGCTCCTGAGGGGTTTGTCCTGCCCAGGGGGCAGCAGGAGATTCGAGCTGGCCATTTGTGGGGAACTGCTGAGGGGGCAGCAGGAGACTTGAGTTGGCCAATTGTGGGTGAGCTGCTGAGGGGCAGCAGGTGATTTGAGTTTGCTAATTATGGGGAACAGTTGAGGGGGCAACAGGTGATTTGAGTTTGCAATTTGTGGGGAACTGCTGAGGGGCAGCAGGTGATTTGAGTTTGCTAATTACAGGTAATCTGCTGAGGGGGCAGCAGGAGATTTGAATTGGCCAATTGTGGGTGAGCTGCTGAGGGGCAGCAGGTGATTTGAGTTTGCTAATTATGGGGAACTGCTGAGGGGCAGCAGGTGATTTGAGTTTGCTAATTATGGGGAACTGCTGAGGGGCAGCAGGTGATTTGAGTTTGCCAATTACAGGTGATCTACTGAGGGGGCAGGAGGTGCTTTGGGTTGGCCATTTGCAGGTGAGCTGCTGAGGGGGCAGCAGGAGGTTCCTGGAGCAGATAAAAGCCTCAGGTTGGGGTGGCTGTTCTTCTGGAGATGAGGGATGAAGAGGTGCTGGCTGTCCTTTTTTTCCCACTGGTGACCATGCTCTGGATGCCCCTGCTGAAGCTGTGACCCTGCAAGGACAAGGAGGTGAGTTCCTTCTGCTGTTTTTTTGGTGCTGCTGGGACCAGGCTCTGACCTGGGGTCTCCTCGGTCCTGTTTGTTGCTGTTGCCTGTCCAGGGCTCTGGTGTTGCAGTTGCCTGGGCTGTGAGCCCCTTCACCCTGCCCATGTTTGCCCTGACCCTGGTCGCCTTTTCCCGGCATAAAAACTTTTAAGGAGAGTGGAGCCTGACCTGTAGTGGGCTGTGTGGTTTTGGCTTTGTTTGAGGATGTTCAGAGGGGGTTAGGAATAGGGTAAGCCGCTTTTCAGAGCACCAGGAAAGTGGGGAAGGGTGTGGAGGTGGCATTTGCCATGCTTTGGCTTTAGGTCTGCTGGGCAGGTGGGAGCAGAGCCTGCCAGTGCCTGCCCTGGGATGGCGCCTGCTTTGGGGCTCTGGCAGTGGGGTGGGAGCCTTTCCCTGCTCCCACACTGGCACATCCCTGCTTGTTTTCCATGCTGTGCTGAGGAATGGGACTCCAGCTGCCGCCTGTAACAAGTGAGGCTGTGTTTGGTGCTTTGGCAGGAGGCAGCAGCAGCCAAAAAGGGCTTGGTGCTGGTTTGCTCTGTGGAAGAGACAGCCCCTCTTCCAAAGTGTCCCCCCAGGGCAGCATCTTTTTGTCATGGAGCTTGGGAATGAGCCAGAGCTGTGGGGGCACCATGCAGGTTGTACTGGGTTTTAATGGTGGTCCCTGAAAAGCATCCCAGGGTCTGTCTGGGGAGAAACCCCTCTCCTTGTAGAGGGCAGCCCCATGGACACTGTGCAAAGCTGGCCAGGAGCCTGAAATGATTTGGTGCTTTTATGCAGCTTGTTATCGTAGGTGTAGGGTTTGTTAGTTTTGTTTTTTTTTCCTAAATCCCAGCAAGAAAGAATCCTCTTTTTCTGGCTGGAACAGAAATGGCTTGATGCCATGAGGCAAAAAATAAAAGGCAGACCTACCTGGTGCTGTGATGATTTGCAAGGCTAGTGAGAGACTACAGAAGGCATTTTCAAATGGACTCCAATATTTTCAGTGCTTGAAGAGGGCCCGACTACATGACACCCTTTTTGAAGCGCTGATTTACAATGGACCCAGGCTGAGTGCATTATAATTTGCTGAGAGAAGTTCCAAAGTCACAGTACTTTCAATAATGAGGAGAGAAACCCTAATATGATGAGACTTTTCTCTTTTTTTGGGGGGTATTGTGTTTAATGAAAAGCTAAAAATGTGCTAATTTGTAAGTCCTGTTGTAGTAGTGGCGTCGGAGGCTTTTGAAATGTGTTCCTGACTTGGGGAGTACTAAGGAAAAATGACATTTTGCTACTAGCAGAAAAGTCAATTATAATGTTTCCACACTTTAGAAAATTGCTGATGCAGGATGGGAGTTAATAGAACAGTCAGCTTCACTTTGTGTTACTGCATTTGGGGGGTTTTGCTGAGAAATGTCGGCTTGTTTTTTAATTCTGATGGCAACTTGAATAATAAGTTCCCACAGGTGCTGTGTGGTTGGGACTCCCCTCAGGGAGGGCGTGCAGGAGGGAGATGTATTCCCTTGATTGTTCTCACCTGAAGCTGGTCCTTTGGCCAGCCTGGCATGATGCAGAGTGCCCAGGAGCAGGAAAAATCAGTGCAAATAATGATTATGGGGCAGTCAGGTTGGTCTCCCTCTGATGATGGAGGAGCACATGCCAACCTGCTGAGCCTGGTGCAATCTGTTTGCAGCACTTTGCAAAAGAGTCCTGTTAACTTATTATAAACCATTTAATGCAAGAAACAGGAGGAAATAGCTGTCCTTGCCCACTGTGCTCTCCGTGGAGTTTTTCCCCCCCTCCTGGAGAAGAAAAGAGCAGTAAACTTTTCCTGAACTCCTGAGGAAAGGAGGGTGGGAGCTCTGGGAGACCCACTGTTGTTGCCAGAGAGTTTTAGTATTGGTGGTAGAAGTCCCAGTGCTGGAGGAGTCTGCTTTCAGGAAGGCAGGGGCACTCCCAATAATCCCACCTCTAAATTGGTGCAGGTGAGGAGGCAGGATAGCTTGGGAAGAGCCGGCAGGGATCAGAGCCAAGGGCTGGCCCTGCTGTTCAGGGGAGCTGCAGTGTCTGATTAAAGGGCTCTGGTACAAACCAGGGACCTAATAAAACCCGAGGCACCTTGTGGGAGCATAGACTTCAGGGCAGCTGCATCCCTGGGAGCTCCCTGCCAGGAGGGAGAAGTGTCTCCTGCATGGATGCCAACAGGGACGGTGCCTGGGCTCTGCAGAGAGAATGGTGTGGCTCCTCCCTGGCTGCTTGGTGGGTGCTGTAGGGTGGTCTGGAGGTGATGCCCCATCATAAAGCATGGAATGGTTGGGGTTGGAAGGGACCTTAAAGCCCATCCAGTCCCATCCCTGCCATGCCTTGGGGCACCTTCCGCTAGCCTGGGTTGTTCCAAGCCCTGTCCAGCCTGGCCTGGTTTGCCTTTTGGTGTTTGCAGCTGGTGCAGGTGCATTGGCTGCATGTTGAGTCTCTGCTCTGGCTGGTTTTGGGTGATGCCCAGTTGGTGGGGACTGGGCATTGCTGGTATTTTGGGGAGGCAAAGGTGATATGGGGCACTTGTGCCATGGGGAGGTGGGTGAGAATGGCTCTCTGGAGGGACCCCTGCCTGGGATGGATGGGGGCTCAGTGCTGGGCTGTGCTCCCTGCCCAGCACCCTGCAAAGCTGGCCCTGAATCCTGGACTCCTGCTCCAAGCATGGCCTCAGGGTTGTGTTTAAGTCACATTAAAACCCACAGGGCATGGTCATGCCAGGGCTTTAATATTTCCTGGGAGAGCAAAGTCACCCTTTGCTCCCTCTTCCAGGTGTTTCAAAGGGGATTCCTGCTTGGTGTGGTTAAAGCAGCAACATGGGGCCTGAGCATGAAGACTTTTAAACAGTCATGTCATATGTAGTTCTCTTGGGTTTGGAGGAAGCAATTAAGACAATTAATTTATTGGTAAATTATCTTATGATGAAGTACAAAATAACTGCAATGAAATGCTGACATTCACATTAATACCAAATTAGTTACTGTATTATGACTGTTCTTACAATGAATGCCCAGTAATTTAATAGTAATGGGACATTTAAATAATTTAGCTGATAATTCTCTAGATCACTTACACATATAAATGAGCATGACAGCTTCTTCTCTCAACTTTACTGGTGCTGCTGGATTACCTCCCACCAGGAGGCTAACCAGCCTGGTCCCCCTTTCTGCTGTCCCTCAAAACTCATCTCTTGCTGGAAGCTAAGTGGGGATCAGGATGTAGCTGAGGGGGTTTTTTTCCTCCATCAGTTTTTGGGGTTGCTGTGGGTAGAAAGTGGGGGGGAATTGCCTTGTGGTGGGCTTAGCAAAGCCACGGCCTTCTTTTCGAGCTCTTTCCATGGTGAAAGATCTTCGTGGAGATGCTGGAGGGGCATCTCCAGGGCTCTTCCTGTGAGAGAACTGCTCAGCCTCACAGTGGGATGGTGTTGGAGATCCACCCAGGGCCACTTAATGGAGCAATTCAGATATTGACACTGAAATTACTGTGTTGCCTCTGCTTGATGCAGCTGCTTCAGGTTTCAAGCAGCTGCACTTTCTGTAATAATAATTATAAATAGCATTAAAATTGCTCCTCATTATTCCCTCTATGTCCTCATGAGAGGACTCTCCTAAGGAGAGTGAGGGCTTGGCAGCTACGCAGTGCAGAGGTTTTCTGCTTTACAGAACCCAGAATGCTTTGGTTGGAAAGGACCTTAAAAAGCCCATTTCATTGTGCCATGGGCAGGGACACCTTCAGGTATCCCAGGTTGCCTCATCATCATTTATTGGTACTTTGTCACCTGCTGCACCCACAGAGCTGTTTGTAGATCCCCAAGCTGTGGCCTCCAGTTCCCCATGGAAAAGAAGAAATGCAGTTTACACTGCAAGCTACACCCACAGCATGAATTACCCAGTGGTTTTCCCCCCACACAGTGGTGAATAGTGGAGGAAAGCTACAGGTCTGTGCCCTGTGAGCATGCCTGGGATGGCAGGGGGTTCAGCATCCTCCTGGATGGGGCTGGAGTCGTGCCCTGGAGATGGATGGTGCCAGTCAGCGTGCTGCTTTGCTATTGAGATTGCACTGAACCTGCTGAAATATGAGTTAATGGGCTTGCTTACGTCCCACAGAAATGTGGTCTTTTCATCACATCACGTTCTGCTGTCAAACCTGTTGTGGAGAGGAGTGTCCCACTGTCGGCAAGATTGAGGGCAGAATTATCCAAATTAGTTTCCTTGTGGATGAGAGCAGAGATGAGGCTTTGTCACAGGAGCCCTGCCACCTCTGTGGAGACACTGGCTTTTCTCCCGGAGAATGAAGTGGGAAGTACTTTGTTTTATAAAACTGGGACAAGCTGCCAGATTTGGGGAGCCAGTGGAACCATGGGCAGTCCTGTAGTAGAAATCAAAATACAGCCAGAGGACCACAGAAAGCCCAGGCTGGGGTGGCTCTGTCCTGTGTGCTGTGATAGCACGACAGCCTGTTCTTCCCAGAGGCAGAAAATTCCCTTTATTAACCAGACCCATCCAGTTCCCCCCACTGTGTACAATGATGTTATTGCTTGAATTGTTTTCTGTGCAGTTAGTTACTTCTAGGAACCCCCTCAGGCCTTTTTTTCCCCCCCTCACATGTTCCTGCTTCCAGGAGCATCTTTTTCCATTGGGTTTCCTCTCAGGAGCAGGAGGGGCTCAATAATACCATCCCTTTCCCAGCAGCTTCCTACAGCAGTGCTGCCCTTCCTGTACCTCCCAGCCTGTCTGTACAGACACAGGGAGATCCTTTGGCTCTCTGGGCAGGGTGGGCCTTGTGTTCCCTGGAATGTATTCCTGCATTTCACAGGAATGCTGTGATCAGGGGTGAAAACAGGGTTTTGTGGCTCTTATTTATAAAAGATCCTGGTGAATGCAATCCTGGGCTTGATATTAAGGTGGTTCTGGCTCCATCAGTGTCATGTAGGATTCCCCAAAGCTTTGTGGTGTCCTGAGCACTGTTTATAAACAGTTTGCCCCCCAGATTACTGATTTGTAAACAAACAAGGTACATTAAGCAACACACACATTGTTTTTTGTGCAAACAAGATAATTAGGTATTGTCTTCTGTGGCAAAATGGATTCTCAGGACATCCACCAAAATGAACTCTGCTTTTGCTCTGCTTATTCGTATTCTTTAGTAACACTCACAAATATGAATTTGTCCAAGATAAGGCATCAGAAGGTGAAGGTGCTGGTCCCTGTGCAGCTGTGTAAATATTCAGCTTGTGGTAGAGTGCATTAAGTGTCTCCTAATCCATCCCAATTAAAAAGCCGTCTTTATAGCTGTAATAGTTTTATTGAGGACTGTAACGTGTTAGACCTACAGACATGTAAAGCAGTTAGTTTTATAAAGCATATAGGATATTAAAGTAATGAAAGACATTAATGCGACATCAATTTTTAAGGAGAGTTACTTGCCGAAATAAATGAGTGTAGCCTAAAAGTTGATGGCATGTTACAGTCCTGAGTAATGAACCCTCCTGCCCCCTAAAATCTCTTAGAATAAATAATGCTTGAGCCAGTCAGTGGTCATTAACTCTTTATCCCCTGAGATCTATGTGTCACATGGATGTCTCATTGGATTTTTTTTTAAACATTAAAAAAATTTGATCCGAAAGGTATTGCAGAAAAGAAAATTCCTATAGCTTGAGGTGCATTATTCTCCCATGTCTACTTTCCTAATGTCTTCCCTTTTCCAGTGAAGTAGGGCTGCCACTGGTGTTGCCAGATGCAAAATTCTCCAGGAAGTTACTTTTTGCCTTTTCCTTTCTTTGCTTTTCCATCTTCTGCTTCCTTTTCTGCCAGTGCTGTGCTCCAGGCTCTCCCCAGCGGTGTCTTGGCATACCAAGCCTGCAGAATCAAAAAGCATGTGAGGGTTTTAATAAAATAAAACAGAGGAAAGACCACTTAAATGTTTTACTGGTATAATGAAGCACTTCTTAAACTCAAACCTCTTAAAATCCAAGCTGGCTTGTGGAGAAGCTGAAATTAAATCCCAGATCTCTCGAGGACATTATTGTTCCAATAAGTTTAGCAATTGATGGAGTTGAGTCTCATTAACAGGAATACTTAGTTGGGCCATTTGTGCTGCTGTAGTTATGGAACTGTTAGAACTTCCAGGATCCAACCCTATTTCCAGGGAATATAGCTCTTGTCAGAACTCTCTCTGCTCTGAACTTGGCAGCAGCCAAATCATACACTTCTCGTGGCTCTGCAAATGGACCCAGACAGTTTTGGTTTCAGTGAGGGAGCTTAGGAAGCAAAACAAACCCTGCACATTAAAACCTGTTTATTGCTTTCAGATGCCAGTTCACAGGCCTATGACTTGTAAATGGTTTTGGGAGAGTGGCTCTGCAAGCTTGCCAAGCTCCTGGGCTGTCATGTGGATGAGGCAGCCCTAGGCCATGAGACAATAACATGAAATGGAGGAGAAGGTGATGCTTTAAAGGTAGCAGTGTGTAGGAACTGCTCTTTCCTTGTACAAGAGCCTTTCTCAACAAAGTCCTGCCTGCATGAGAGATTAAAATGCCACCAGGTGTTGACATGACTGATAAAACGCCTTCCTTCTTGAGCACAACCTGCTGTTTCCTTCCCCAACTGTGTCTCTTCTGCCCTTCACTTGGGTCTTTGCCCTCTTCAACCTCCCTGCCAACGTGCCATCCTGTGAAGTTGGCTTTTTCCATAAGATTCACCCAAAATGCTGCCTCTGACTCCAGCCTGGTAAGGCAGCCTGTAGGAATTTGTCTTGACCAGTTGCCCCAGTGTGTGTTACAAGCTGCAGATGCCCCAGAGAGTCCTTCTTGGTGTCAGGCTCCTCAAAGGCTTCCTCTGGGTTCCAGAAAGGGCTGATGATGGGCATCCTGCAGATTAAATACTGTCTGACAGGGGTGCAGTGTCCACTGCCATCTCTGCTCTGATTGTCAGGGTTAGCTGAGAACCCCTTCTCCAAAAACTTGTCCCCACTGATAAAAACATCATCCAACCAAACCTAGATGTGCTGGATTGTGGGTGGTGCTGGGGAGGAACCCCTGGACCCAGGAGGAGCCAGGAGACTTGTGATGTCTTGTCTTGTTCTCTGCCCAATTCTTTGTGCATGCATTTCAATGCACCAAACTAACCTGCCTGTTGGCATCCAGTTGGCTGCTTTTGGCCTTTTGCCTGGTGGAAAGGTTACAGGAGAGAAATGGAATCATCTCCTCAGATGTGGCTAAAACAAAAGTAGGTTTGCCCCCAGCATCTGGACTGGGGATGTGAGTGAGTGGCAGTGGGTGAGTGATCAGTTAAAATGTTTGCTTGTTTGAGGGATGATGTCCACAGTCTCTGGAGTGAGTGGGTTTTCTTATGCATTTCAAGTAATGTAAGCATTGCCCAGAGAATCTGTGGACATCACATCCCTGGAGTGTCCCAGGCCAGGTTGGACAGGGTTTGGAGCATCCTGGGCTAGTGGAAGGAATAGGGTGGAATGAGATGAGCTTTAAGGCTCCTTCAACACAAATCATTCTGTGATTTTGTTCCAGCCACTGCCAGGCAGAACTAGTGTGGTAGCTGGCTTTGTCTCTCTGGGACTACAATTATTTCTGTGTAAAGATTTGTATCAACCACCCTGGTGTGCCAATTTATAATTTCAAAAACTGTGGATGTATAATTGGGGCAGAAATTTGAGTAAATGGAATGAAGAAATCACTTTAACACAAATTTTGCATTATTTATATCCATTTTGGAACACTGGCAGAATATAAATGTCAAATGGGGAGATTCATGCTTCCAGGGAAGAGGAGTCAAAGATTCATCACAGGGCTAATCTTCACTTTGAATACGGTGTTTTAGCTGCTCCACTTCAATAAGGGGCAAAGCAAGGGAAAAGGTCCAGAAATGGCTGTGATTAGAAGCTTGGGAAGATGGATGTGAGGGGATGGTTGGAGATCCTGGAGTTCATTCATGCACAAGGCCATTTTGACCATTGCCTTCCCCTGTGCCATCTTACAGGTGCTGGGCCAACCTTCCGTGACATTTAAGGGAATCAAAATTCCAACAGATAGAAGGAAATATTCTTGGGGACTGTAATTAATGAATGGGACTGTCATGGAGGACAGTCTTGTTTTAGCAGTGTTCAGTAGGAAGCTCTGTCTGTACACTTTGTGCTGTACAAAACAGGCACATTTATAGTAAGCAGGATAATATTTTCCAAGTTAAACTTGCACGAAATACTTGCTCTCATGTTGCAGGGTACAAATGGATTACTACTGGGAGCTGGGAATGATAGAGTATTTTTTTCCTTTCCTGCACCACTGAACCATTAGCCTTTCCCTGAGGAAAACCACTGGTTTACGTAGGAAGCATGAATGGGGGAAAAAGTAGTTTGCCAAATATCACAAATGCTGCCTGTGTTGAGTGAGCCAAATGGCTCTGAGTGGAAATTGGAAAGTATTCAGCAGGGCTGGGAGAAATATGCACTGTCATTAGGTCAGCAGGGGAAGAAGCCTGGGACAAAGCTGGCAGAAATTGCATCTTGTTTGTTGTGTGGGGTGCTGAGGGGATTCAGGGAGCATGAAGACAAGGAAACCTTCCAGCCAGGAAAAGTGGAGGTGGGTCTGGGTGGAAGTTACAGTGGGTGTGGGACTCTTTTGGGTCTCCTGGCTGCAGTACAGGGGTCCTATCCCATTTAAAGCCCCTGTTTGGGCTGCCTGCATCTCCCTGGTGCACAGCTGGGGTTTCTGTTCAGAGGCCAAGGCTTTTATTGGTGTTTAGGAGCCTGGAGGGGCCTCAGTCAAGCCCTGTGCTGTTTTTCTGGGGTGTCAGTGCTGCTGAGTGTCACACACCACCAGCCTGGTCAAGTCCAGCCCAGCTGTCCTGGAGTCACCACAGCAGGTACGTTATGGACTTGACAAACTGTTCCCATTCTCAGGAAAACCAAAAGCAGGGCTCACCACGCCATAAAGGTAGTCATAGTCTGGGGAAAGTGAGAGAAATCCTGACTGACCTACATGTGGAGAAAGGAGCTGTTTGCAGGGTGATCCTTTTGTATTTGAGGTGTGTGCAGAATTACAGAGCCACGGGGTGGTCTGGGTTGGAAGGGATCTTGGAGATTGTCTATTTCCAACCACCTGCCATGGGCAGGGACACCTTCCACCAGCCCAGGTTGCTCCAAGTCTCATCCAGCCTGGCCTTGGACACTTCCAGGGATGGGGCAGCCGCAGGTTCTCTGGGCAGCCTGTGCCAGTAAATGTAATACACCCCAAATGCATTAAGTTTTATAAACCTCAGGGCAGAGAGAAAGGGCTGGAGTTTGAGGCAGAAACTAATTCTTTGAAACCCTGAAATGAAAACTCCCATAAGAAAATTCTTGTCTGAAATTATTTCAGAGTAGGACTTGGGTCTTGATCCCTGTGTGGAACACCAGAGGGTCACCAAAGCACCATTCCAGGTGTGTTGCCATAATATTGGCACATCCCAAAATGGGTGAGATGGGTGTTTGGTGCCCTGGAGCCACCCATCATTGTGCAGATAGTGATGTGCAGAAGGGGTGGGTCTCCCCATCAGGTGTGGCTGGATGAGGACATGGCACAGGGTGATAAAAGGCAACAGAGCTCTGAAAGTCACCTCGAATGTTGCTTCCTCCTCTTTGTACACTGGTATGTATCTGGCCAGAGGAGTCACAAACTCCACGGTCCTCAGGGGCTTCCTGGGCATCTGCAGGAGCCTCAGCTCGCTCAGGACAGTCTGTACCACCTCCAGGATGTGTCCCTGGGTGAAGCCATCAGACACCTGTGCCAGACAGCTCAGGTTCTCCAAGTTGGAGAAGGCTCCGCCGTTCTGTACGATGAAATGCTTCCATAGCTCTGCTCATCAGGACATGGGAAAAGAGAGAATGCCAAAGACATGAAGTTAAGGAAAGCAGGGGCAATATATTTTTGCTATTGAAATACGGAAATAAGGGTCATCAGTCAGGAGAGCCAAGATTCAAAGTTTTCTTGTTGGCTGTTTATTCCATCTCTGGTTTTGCAGCACAGGGGCTTTCAGGCACATGTGTTCTTAAACCATTACTGATCATTTGCTGGCTGCTAGTGAGCACTTTTCAGAAAGTCATTGAAGGCACATAAAGTGAGGTGGATATGTGTGTAAAAATAGAAAGAGCTACTTACAGGTGTCTGTGTACACACAGAACCTGCCCATAGCGTTCCCATTTGGATGTGCAGAATTAAGTACCTTTATTAATGGCCTGGTTTTGTTTCCCTGACCTTGATCCCAGGTTACTCCTGCTGGCCTGAAGGATGCTGTGGGGACTCCATGGCTCCTCTGGAAGCCAAAGACTCCCAGCTATGCAGGCACGTGTTGTGAGGGCCAGGTGTAAATTTCTGTGGCTGGCATTTTGCTTGTTACTTAAAAGGTTCACCTTTTAAGTATCTTTTATCTGTGAACCTCCATGACATGAAGCTTTCCTTAGTGGTTGTGAAGTGGCTGAGCTTCTGCTTTCAGAAAAATAGGCATAATAGCATCTTTGGGTTTATTTTATGTTAAGTAAGGGTCTTTTTCACAGAAACTTAGTACCATTTTGATGCAATCTCCCCAGGCTTTCCTTTAAAGTGTTATATGAGAACATTTGGGGAAAAAAAGGAATTATTAGGAAATATAAGAATTAATTATTAATAATTAAGAATATTGAGTGCTTGACTACTCCTGTCAGTATGAAAATGCTGGGTGGGTGGTTAATGATGCTGCGTGTTGGGGCAGTTGCTTTGGAGCAGACCTGCTTCATCCTCCCTTCGACTGCAATGTCGATACCAGGGGCTCGTGCCCATAACTATTGACAGCTTCACACTGCATTTTTCACTCAAGCAAATTGTGGTCTTCCACTTGAATTACAGCTGGGCTCAATAAATATTGGCTGGATTGCTAATTCATAAAAGAGGGATTGATGCACACAACAGCAAGCACTGCCTGGACACAGCCATATATTGTGAGCTGCAGCCCCTGCTGCAGGTCGGACCCTGTGCAATACAAGGCACCGACCTGCTGGGTGATTAATAGCAAGAAATCAGTTATAGGACTGTGAATCTTCCAGTTTAATGATTTTCATTGTCTGTTTACTGTATCCACTGAGCATAGATTGGGGCATTCTGGCTGTAACAAAAGGGAGGGTTGTGGTGGCAGACGGGTAATTGTGTACTGTGGCTATTTGTGATGGCATTTTTTTTCTGTCAAAACAAGTTTCTTCTCAAATTGGGTGTTGGGCCCTGAGAATTGATAGAATTGGAAGGTGAGGGTCATATTTCCATTGAACTTCAGGGAAGGTGGGAGCTAAAGAACAGGCCAGGCACTGTCTTAAATGGGACCACGTCACAGAATTAAAGCTACGAGTTTAATCCGCTTTAAAATGCCATGAGTTAACTTCCTAGGGCATTCTTAAATGTGCAGTTGGAATCCCTTTAGCTGGTGCTTTTTTTGACTCCAAGTTAGTGGTGAGACTCCCAGAATGTGACAGTTCAGTCCCAGAAGTGGACACAGCTAAATTCAGTTGCTCTCACCTCCCTTCTCCAGGTTTTATTCATGTCCCTTATCCATCAGCAATTTATCACAGCTGTAACTTAACATGAAACATATGTTCTTTTGCTCAGAGACCACTTCCCATCCACTCTAGGAAAATTAGTGAACGGGGGAGAGATTTACAGTGTGCTGGGCAGCCAAAACCTGTCTCAAGCTTGCCCAAATGTGCATCACCTCCCTATTTGGCTGCCTCTGGGGGATGCAGGGTGAAACTGGGCTGCACAATGTATCTGTAGGACTTTGGCACGATCTGTTTGCAGGATTTATATGACTTCTGTGTCTCGGTACCTTGGCTGCTTCTGTGAAATGCAGGATGAAACTGGGCTGCACAATCTATTTGTAGGGTTTTTGCAATAAGGTGACTGTGTGGGCAGGGCAATGTTGTAGTCAATATCCCCGAATGTTGTGCAACAATATCCCTGAACCAAATGTGTTTTCCTTTACTCTGTGTTCCTCCGGGATATGATCTGTCAGAGCAGTGGCATGAAGAGTGTGTTTTCCTACATGTGGGATACCCATACTAGAAAACACCACTGAGAGTCTTAACTTGAAGATTTTGTTGCTGTTCTGAATAACCCAAAAGCTTTTATCCATATTGACTTTAGTCTAAACTTAAACAGCCCTTCTGCTCAGAAGTTAGCTCATCCAGGCTCCTTAGTACCCAGAAAAGTGTTTTCAGTGATATCACTGATTAAACCACATGAAAAAAACCTCTATTTCTGGGAACAAAAGCCCTTCCACCAGTTGCTTGTGAAGTATGGGGACAAAATACCATTTTTCAAGAAGTAATTGATTCACATTATTAAGCTTAATTTGGAACATTTCTTCCTGGTCGATACTATTGCAGTCTTGAAAGTGATTAAATCTGAAAACAAACTTGCATTTCTAGAAGTTCTTCTTTTGCTTGCTGTGGAAATTGGTCAAGTGAAAGTCACTGTTTTTCCTCCAGGCTTTGAGTCTCAGTGTGTGGGGCACTTTCTGAGTTTGTCAGAATTTGGGAGGACCTGTCTATTACTGTAAACATTTGATAGACCAGACATTGGATTCCTCTGGAATTTCTCTTGTAAGCACAAAAAAATGGAATTTGCTAGTGAGAAAATTTAGTCTTCCAGGCATGGTTCTGTTTTGGAAAGGCCCAAAAGTCTGTTGTTTATATAGAGCATGGAAACTAGAAATTCAGAATTTCAAACTGGAAACAGAAATTCAGAATTCCTGTTTTAAAAATAAAAGCTTAAAATAGAAAATGTATGCTGAAATATGATCTTATCCTTCATACAGGGGGACAAACAGCTCAGGCTGAACTTGGTGCACTTTAAACCCATGGAAAAATGTTAATCACTGATGAATGGTGCTTTAAACTCTTCTCCCAACTTTAATTTTTAGTATTTGCTCTTTGGGTTAGCCTGGATCGATTTAACCTCAATTTTCAGGAATGGAGATGCAGTAGGGGGTGTTTGAGGATAACCAGACAATAAACATGGATTTTAAACAGCAGCAATAACCACCAGGGCGACTTGAGATACTTGCCAAATCGTGACAGGTAGTCAGGCCTAGGAATGAGGATGATTTTTTGGTAAACCTTGCAGAAAGGTCCCATGTTGGCCTCGAAGGGCCGGGTGGAGGTTCCCACCAGCAGCACTCTGTCCGTGGCTTTCAGAGCCTTGAGGAACTGGGGCAGCATCTTCCCCAGTCGCTTGGAGTCCACCTGCACTTGTCCATGAAACACGAGGAGAGAGGAGAGAGGGGTTAATGGCCATGACAGCTCAGAGCCAACCAGGTGAAGCTGCACCTGCTGCCCAACACAGGATTTGGGTTTTTTTTAACATTGGTTGCCTTTGGTACAAGCAGACTGGATATCAACCCAAGCAGGAAAATCCTGCCCTCCCAAAGTAGGAGAACACTTGAATTCTGACACATTTGTGGGTGGCTGTGCAGCTGAAAGGCAGGAAGGAAACAACTCATTCAAAGAAGGAGACCTTCGTTTCCAGTTCAAGAAGTATTGCAGGGACCTGCACACCTGACACACCTTAACAGGTGGAAAAATGGCAGCCTAGTCTGGAACCCTCCTGGCAGTTGTGGTTTCCTGACTCCTACCCCTGGTTTCCATGTGGAAAACATACACCCTCATTTTTGTAGTGATTTCCAACTTGCTGGGGCTCTGAGAACACAAGTCCTTTACACTAACTTATACTACTTAACTTTCTAACATGTATTTAACTATTACAGAACAGAGGAGTATTGAGCAAAAGCTGTTATTGGATAGTTATATTTGAAAATGCTCAAGTGAATATTGGTGGGAGAAGCCTAACCAAATAAAACTGAGTGAATAACCGGGTGTGAGGGTTGTGCAGCCAGGAAGCCCATTTTCAGAAAGGATTGAGGCTTAACATCCAAGCCACCAACACTCACTGGAGAACTTTACTCTCTAGATCACCTTATGAGGAATTCTTTTATTTTTAATATACTTGCCAATATAGTTGGCAGCTGCCTGAAAAAAATAGAACTTCCATATCAGATCAATCTTCCTTCCTTATTATCAGTAAGGAATAAACTGTCCTGCAAACCCTCTCACATATTGGTTGTGCTGTGAATATTTGGATCCGAGTGATTTCAAACTTGGAGCCATCCACTCCCACCAAGGGAAGAGACATTTTGTTAAACACCTGCAGGTCCTGGGATGTGACAGCAGGGGCAGAGGTGACACCCTGGGCTCTCAGGTGGGCAGGATGATAAATCTTTCCACACTGGTGGCTGAGCAGACAAGGATTGTGAGAACCCCATGCCTTCTTTGGCCCCTAATCTTAAATATAACCCCCATCTACACTTGCTGTCAAGGTTTGAGCCCCAGAGAAAGGCTCCCCCTCATTGTGGGGTCCACGGAGGGCATCAGTCACTGCACACCCATCACCTCACACAGCCCTTGCAGAAGGAGCAGTGAAACAGCCCCATCCAGGGTGACACTGTTGCCCTTCCAAAACGTGACCACCCCACAGTCTTAATTGTACAGGACTCACACTAAGAAAAGAGGTTTGATTTTTTTTTTTTTTGTTATAGAACTCCAAAAGCAAAATATTTTGTAGGCAAAATGAATCCAGTCAGGATTTTGGGCAAATCACTCCCTGTTGGGGTGGTTTTGTTGCTGTGACTACTGGGCAGTGTTTTAATTTTCTTTCTAGTGAGGAAGCTACACAAGACAGGAAGGAATGGAAGCAATGCCATTAGGACTCCTGGGAGCCCAAAGGAAATAATCTGTAAATGTAACTATTTAATAGAGGCTCTTTGTTTTTGCAGTGGAAATTTATCCTTGTTACTTTATTGTTCACTTTAGATCCATGCAATTTCTCAAATTAATAGAGCTGAACAATTTAAGCGCATCTTAACTTTTAGCTTCTTGCCTCATATTTTGAAATCCTCCATTATTCTCTTTTACTTTTCAGTGCACTGATGAACAGTGACTGGGCTATTTTTAAATAAAGCAGGGATAGGTGGAGGAGAGAATTGTGACCTCTTGGGGGCTCTTAAGTCACAAGACTCTCTAAAAAGAGGGGAAAAAAATGATAGCAAGACAAGCTATTATCAAGCAAGCTTTGGCAGGTCTGGTCATAGCAGTCTGTGCTAAGCTAAGAAATTGCCTTGTCCCTTTGTGTGGGATGTAATGCGACAGGAGAAATTACCTGTTCTGAGATAAAGGAGCAACTCACCTCGTCCTCTCCCTTCGGCGGCGCTTTAGAAAACATTTTTTCTGTGTCTCCAATCCACACCACTGAGGGCTGCAAGTGCTTTCCCACCTGAGAGAAGATGGGGGAGAGAGAAGGCTGGAAGTTGATTAAAATGGCTACAATTTCATACCTGGGAGCCCATCATTACACCTTTGAATCCGTATTCCAGCAGTTCAATTAGCTGGGTTGATTTTTTTCCCAGGAATGTTCAGCACTCCTGGATAGCCCTGGCTCTGCTCAGCAGCCCTGGCAAACCATACCACTTCTAGCTGGGAATTCACTTTAAGAACCCACCCTAAAGTGGAACGTTTAGTCTGCCAAAATTATTTTTCATTTCTCAACCCCAGTTCTGTGAAGGGAAGCCTGGATTTGGAGTTCAGTGGCAAAAGATGGGCCACCTGTGGGATCCCACCCTTGTTTTCCAAGGGGGATGAGGATGGAGAGCCAGGCAAGATGCTGCTGTAGCATGAGAGGTGAGGGAACTAATCTGTACCCAAAACAGGCTGGTAAGCAATTGGCTGGTTTAAAGGCCAGCCTTGAGCCTGCAGTTCCAGCCCAGGGGCTGGTGCAGCAGCTGCTCCATGGCAGGGGGCTGTGCAGCTCCCCACTCGGAGGCACCATACCCCCAGTTCGCAGCAGGATGGCAGCAATGCTACAGCCTGCTGCACTGCTCCCCAGTGCTATAGAAACGCCTTTGGACATTCTGCTGCCAAATTTTAATCACTTCCCAGTGGCTCTTGGAGCCACGTTAGTTTGCTCAGCAACAAAAGTGATGGCTCGAGGAGTCAATGGGTAACGAGAGAGAGAGAGAGCGCACGAGCATTCTTCTATCCTGCCTTTTTTTATTCCCTCTAGTTGAAACTGCTGCTTCCAGGAGGGCAGCTGACAGGATCGATAGGCTGTGTACACCATAAGCTCCTGTCTGATTGACAGTGCAGGAAGGATTAGGTTGTGAACATCGTTTTTCACAGCACCGCAGTTCATTTTTATGGACGTGTTTCAAAAGCACCAAGTGTGTGTGTCTGTACAGTAAAAATGGATTTAAGACAGGGAAGAAGAATAGTAGACAAGGCTGTTGGGCTTGTTTGCTGTGCTGGTGATGGAGTGAAGTGGAAACAATGCCATCTTCAGCATGTGACACTTTATTTATGGTAACTTGTCAGTCCTAGAATATGTCAAGTGATACCTCCAAGTTCAGAAGAACACTTGAGTTACAGAATGGTCTGGATTGGAAGGGATCTTAAAGCCCATCTTGTTCCATCCCCTGCCACAGGCAGGGACACCTTCCACCAGCCCAGGTTGCTCCAAGCCCCATCCAACCTGGCCTGGGACACTGCCACGGATCCAGGGGCAGCCACAGCTTCTCTGGGCACCCTGTGCCAGGGCCTGCCCAACCTCACAGGGAAGAATTCCTTCCCAAAATCCAATCTACCCCTGCCCTCTGGCAGTTTGAAGCCATTCCCCCTTGTTGTGTCCCTCCAGGCCCTTTTCAATGGTCTCTCTCCATCTTTCCTGTCAGCTCCTACAGGCACTGGAAGGCCACAATTAAGTCACCCCAGAGCTTCTCTTCTCCAGGCTGAGCAATCTAAATTCTCCCAGCCTTTCCTCAAAGGAGAGGTGCTCCAGCCCTCTGACCAGCTTGGTGGCCTCCTCTGGGCTCTGTTCAACAGGTCTGTCTTTCCTGTGCAGTGAGGAAATCTGAGCTTTATCCCATCTTGGAAGGCAGGAATGCAAACCTTTAGTGTTAATAATGAGGATTTAAAAAAATAAACCAAACATATCATAAAAGATAATATGAAAAACCTGCCAAAACTGATGGTGTGGACCAGGCAATCCTGTGAATGTTTTTTGCATGTGCAGGTTGAGGAGTAACTTCTTATTCTGGGAGTGTACTGAGCACACAAGCTGGAAATAAATGACAGTTCAAAAGTGTACAGCAATAAATACCTGCCACTTTAGGGCCAGGTGCTGTTCTATCTGTTTTCAGAAGTATGTTTGGCACACTCTCCAGTCTCTGCACCTGTGGAGTACAAGGTATGTTGGAGAGGGTGAGCTTGTGGCTCTCCTTGGACTGAGCTGGGCAGCAGTTTTGGACTTGCATTCTCTGGCTGGGATTTTCCACCTGTGGAAAACAGGCCAGTGCCACTGCTCTGCCTGTGCAGGGGGATTCTGTTAGCCCTTGTGTCTGTAACCAGGCCTGGGGACAGAGGAGGAAAAAATGTAATGTGGGGGCAGATCATATGGCAGAAGTGGGGCAAGTGATGTTTTCGGTAGAATTAAGACTGGGAAAGAAAAAATATGGGTGTAGTCTAAGTTGTAGAAAGAAACCTACAGTTTCTTAAAGGACTGCATTTGCATTTTGTGCCCTGACTGTGACATGTGAGAGCTCTGACTCAGAGCCCTGTGCTGAACCCAGCACTGCTAATGAAGGGATTATCAGCTGGGGCTTTCTGATGTTCCTCATGGTGACTTTTACCTTCTGAGAGAAGAGATAACAACCATTTTTTGCTCTTGCTCTGTGCCTGCTTGCAGAGGATGACAGGAGGGAGATGAGGCAATGGGGGACTGTTCTCCTTGGCTCCTGCCTTTCCCCCACTGAGGTCTGAGCTGGGTGATTGCACACACTGGGCACTCACTGCCATCCCTGTTATTGGGGTGCCCTCTTCACACTTTGGTTTAGACCCTGTTAGTGTCTTGATGCTGACAAGGGTCACCTTTCTTGTGCCTTTGCTTCCTAAGGAGAACAGTCCCCTTCTGGTGTCTCTGCTTTGTGTGGGTGATGCTGCTGGATCACACCTGGGGAGCCACGTAGCTGCTCTTGTGGAATCAGGGAATATCCTGATTGGAAAGCTCCTGGCCCTGCACAGACACCCCAACAGTCCCACCCTGTCCCTGTCCTGTTGTCCAAACACTCCTGGAGCTCTGGCAGCCCTGGGGCTGTGCCCACTGCCCTGGGGAGCCTGGGCAGTGCCTGTGTCTGATGCTGCAGTGGGAAGTGATGGAGGAATAAGGGTTGGGGGGAATGTTACAGAGTCATAAAAGCCATTGGCAAAGGTTGAACTCTCCTTGTGTCCCTCAAAGGGCACCACCACAGGCAGGGAGGTGCAGGTCCTCCTTGTCTGACTCCCAGATGGTTTCTGTTTTAGCAGCCCTCTCAAATGCAGCCTGAAGTTTTACATCAGGCTAGACTGCCATTTGAACTTTTAAGGGAGAATACTTAGTCACACCTGTCATCTTTTTTGTCCCCTTTATTTCTCCACTAAGTGGAAATATAATGAATAACCTCAGTCTCAGCTCTCGGAGAGAGAATTTCCTGTGTTTTCCATTTTGAGGCAAAGATCTAAATGTAGACAGTGGGCTGCATGTGTTTGTTGCCCAGAGAAGCTGTGGCTGCCCCATCCCTGGAAGTGGCCAAAGGCCAGGTTGGACTGGGCTTGGAGCAACCTGGGGTGGTGGGAGATTTCCCTGCCCATGGCAGTGGATGGAATGAGATGGTCCCTTCCAACCCAAACCAGTCTGGGATTCTGTGATTTTTCTGGTGTTGGTAGGCATTAGTATGACCAAATTCATCACACTGTGCTTGGACCTGGCTGTTTCTTCTTTTAAAGGCAGATCAGACACCCAGAATCCATTGGTGTCTCATTTAAATTGTTGGCAGATACGTGGTAGGCTGTTTATCCCCCTGTGAAAGTGCTTCATTTGAATTATCCATGGACAGTTTGAATCTATGGATAATTAAATGCACTGTACATAATTAATTTGTAAGTGAAATTTTATTGGCTTTGCTGCAATCCCACAATTTGTTGGAGCTGCCAGCAGATGGCTCCTTAACCCTTCTAATACCACACTAGATTTGCTCTTCAGGAAAATCATTATGGATTAAAAAACCCCCCTCCCCTCGTATCCTGCTGCCTGTCAACAGTCATCAAAGATCAAACAGCACTCTTGAAAGCCTTGGGTTAAACTTTTCAAACTTGAGAGCCAGAGTTTAACAGCTAAATTGTTACACTTGAAAATGCAGAAATTTGAGTCTTGCCCAGCACATGTGCACAAGGCTGCTCCAGACTTGAAGGATTTGATGGGATTTTGTTTAATGAGTCCAAGACTTTCTGGAAGCTCAAGTTATGGTTGAAAACTGCTCAGTACTCTGTAGTTTATACACCCAGAAGTGCTTCAGAGCAGCAAAATGCTGAAACCTGTGATTAAACCTTATCAGTGGGAGCCTCCCCAGATAAATATTCTAGTGCTGCAGTGATGATGCCCCTGTATTCTGGTTTGTTAGGCAGAAAATGACTATGGATAATGTCTTTCAACAGGATGAATTGAATTTTTAACATTAGAGGAACACTATGTAGAGCTGCTTTCTCACAGAAATAACACTGGGTGTTTGAGCACTGGTGATACTTAACACTCAGAGGGTCTAAGGGTTCCAACAGGCTGAGTGGCACCAAGAGAAAAGAATTGCTCTGGATGCCTATTTTGTACTGGATGCCTACTAATTGTACTCGTCCCAAATTTCACCTGTAATGGGAGAGTCTTGTGTGAAATGGGAATGCTAAACACAGACTCATGTCACTGAACCAGTGCAAGCTGTGCCTGGTTCTTCAGACTGCCAGAAAAATGACTTGTCTGGAGGAATGACACAGCAGTGGTTATGGGCAAATGAACCTGATACAGTGGGGAAAAAATTGATTCATGGCAGATTTAAATGGTGCTGTTTCTGAACACTGGGATTGTATAATTTAATCAAATAAGCTCCATCATATCCCTTTTTTGGGGCTTTTTGGCTAAATAACACCACCAAACAGCCTGATAAGAGTTGCCCCACCACTGATGGTGTTGAATTTTCTGCAGTTTGCTGCTCTGTAGAGCCCCTGGCTCCTTGGGCTGGCTGCACAGCACCCCCTGAGCTGCTGGAACTCATCCACCGCCTCCCTGCTGGAATTTCCTCCTGGCCACCTCTTGCCCAACCTTTTACCCTGGTCAGCGTTGCACTAATAACACTTTCCCACGTGTGGCTTGGGGCACAATGTGCTCTGTGTGCTGCTGTGGCCCCGGTGGAGGGGACGAAGCCCCCGAGAGGGGTTTTCTCCCTCTGCTAGTGATTAACCCCATGGCTGCCTTATTGCAGTGCTTGTCATTTTTATTGCCTTGCAGTTAAGGCTCATGAATGAACTACCTGCGTTTTTACACTTCTGTGTGGTGCAGTTGTGGACTCTGCCCTGTCCTCCATCCTTTCTGGGTTTGTTTTTGTTTCTGTGCATCCTTCATGACCCTTCTTTGCATCCTTTCTGTGAACCGTTGCACCTCAGTGGTGTTTTATTCCAGAGCCATTGCTTGGCACAGCCTGGCAGAGAGCTCTGCTGAGCTCAGGCTGGGAAATGGGGCTTAATTGAAATATTCCAGCGTGTTTGGGTCACGCTTGAAGGATGAGTTTTGTTTTGGGGGCTGCTGGGAAGCATTTCTGTATTAGAGACAGATCCTCTGCTTTCACTGCAGAGCAGAACCGACCTGGCAGGCGCCGCCAAGTCTTTATGGAGAACACAAGTGCTCAGGCTTGGTGTTTGCAGCCCCTTTCAATGGTTTTCCTATTCAATATCAATCTCCATTACATGTCCTTTGAATAGGCAGATTGAATTGTTGGTGTTTTGCTGTTCTGGTATGAGAAGTCATTTCCTCAGCCCGATGTTGAAATGCCTCCCTCGAGGAGCACACAAGCCTCTCCTGGAGCAGGGCTGGTGTGTCTCTTTCGAGTCTCCTCCCTGAAACAAGGGAGGGGGGACAAAAAGAATTTGGCTCTTGCATCTGAAACGAATTAAAGTTTCATTTTTCCCCTGATGCTGTTCACTTGTTTAGGGCGTCTCCCACGGCCAGCAGCCAACACTGTTATGGAAGGGAAGTTTCCTAATGGTCATTTTATGTTCCTTTCATTGCAGAAACTCTCTTGTTTGCAGATATGGCAGGTAATCAAAAGTGCAAGGTGACCTCGCCTTCATCACAGAGCACCATTAATCCTTATTTACTAAATCCTGGTGTTTAACGGTGGTTACAAGGATCGTGAGATAACAGAGAAAGAGCTGTCATGTTTCCTGTCATTCACTTATGGCTTTTAGTGGAAGGTCTGTGCTCTGCTTGGCTAACTCTCTATACAGGCAGTTCTGGGAAGCTGGAGTAGAAAGTTGCTTGACAAGAACCGCAGTTGCTGTTTCCAAAAAACCTGAGCAGAAGTGCCTGATGATGGTGAATTTTTGGGATCATGTGCACTCAGGGCACTCCGACGAGGAGCACTGTGGTGTCAGACAACAGACTGAGTGCTGGGAGCATTCAACACATGCCAGCTGCAAAGTACCAACTGCTCCCAAGGCTTGTCTGCCAGAGGTGCCACTGTCTTACAATAATCCAAAGTTTACATTTTGTACAGTGGTGAAAAATCAGCTTCCCCTTGTCCGAGGAGTTTGGTTTCATTGTGTGTTGCCCTTGTGTTTGTAAATTCCTTCAAATCGGGAATTTCTCCTTCAATTTCTCCTAAAACTATTTCCTTTTGTATATAAACAATTTTCCTTGTTGTAACTTATGTCTGTTGCTTTTTGTGCTGTTGTTGTACAGCTCTGGGAAAAGTCTGGCTCTATTCTCTGTGTGATCACACAAAGCCCCTGGAAACAGCAGTTAGACTCCCCCTCACTCCAGCCTTCTCTCAGCCTGGAACAACTGGATTTGTCCAGCTTGTCCCATTCACTCCAGCCCCCTTCTCTCTCTGGACCTGCTTATCAAGGCCTGTCTTGTAACAGGGTAGCCCAGTCTGGACATGGTGTCAGTTGTCTTGGAACTGCCAAATAACAGGGAATAATTAATTCCTTTAAGAGACTGGTGATATTCTTGTTGTGGCCAGTGTTTGGATGAGTTACTGCTGCACAGGCAGGCTGCTGACTTGTGTTCAACTTGCTGTCCTGAAGACCCCCTAGATCTTTCCTGCAAGGCTGATGTCTGGCTTTGCAAGGGAGAAAGGAGAGAAGTCAGCTTGGACTGCTCCCTGTGATTTTGGGAAGGGGGGGGGGTTGGATAATGTTTCCATTTGTTTGTAAGTAACGTGGAAAAATGTCAGGGTTTGTAGGTACCTGTATATGTGATGTGTGTGTATACTCATCTACCAACATGTATAGATAGACACACACATTTTGGATAAGTCCCAATTATTGTATATATTATATATAGCCATGTATTAAAAAAAAAAACCCTTATTACCTCCATCTGTAACCTTCTCCAGCAGTAAAGAGGCTGCTCTCCTTTCTCCTGTGCAGGAGCAGGGACTGTGTGATAGCAAGGAATGGTGTATGCTGTGCCTGCAGCCAGGAATGAGCTCTGCCATCGATGAGGGCAGAGAAACAGAGTGGGGAAGGGTGAAATGTGCAGGGGAGAGGGAGTATCAGCTCATATAATGGCCCTGATTCGTGCCAGGGAGTGCCAGGCCCAGGGCTGGTGCTGCAGCATTAAAGGTGTGTGATCAGAGCACCTCGGGGATGCTCTGCTGTGACACATGTCCCTTCTGGGGATGGAGGCACCTGTCACAAACCCTCCTGGAGTATTGGATTTAATAGAACACATCTGATAAATCCTAGGCAAAGCCAATTTTACTAGGCCTCTGGCACTGCAAAATTATTGCATTTGGTTTTTTCCTAGTATACATGCTGGGTTTTTTATTTATTTTTTTTCTTGTCTGGAAATATTTACCAGCTTCCTTCTGTAGCAGAAATGCTGAGGACTTAGAATGGGGGAGAAATCCTGCCAGGATAGTGTCTCTTTTTTTCCTCCTGGAGAGGGTTTTGGGATATGTTCTTCACAGTTCATACACCTCCTTTCATTTCCAGACTTCTCATATATTTCTGTTCCTGCAATCCTGAACTAGGATTCCTTCTTGTGAAAAGCTTGCTGATAGGTAAACAGAGAGCAGTACAGGGGGGAGGGCTCTTGTGCAGCAGCAGCCCCAGAGAGGAAATTTCTGACCACCTCCAGCCCAGCATTTGATTAAATGCTGCATGACAAGCATTCCTGGCTGATGTGCATATAAACAGAGAACAGAATTTTCTTTATCTATGATGCTTTTCATATTCAAGGTAACACAAAGCTCACATAAATGTTAATGTGAAAAATATGGCTGCTCCGAGGGATTTCTCAGGGGGCAGTAAATCCTCTGCAGAGGTTCACACACTGCCTGTCAACAAGTGTTTTTCACACAATCACTGAGGTTGGCAAATACCTCTAAGACAGAGTCCAACCTCTGGCCTTGTCCCCCAGCCCAGAGCATGGAGTGCCACATCCAGTTTTGCCCTGCACACCTCCAGGGATGGGGACTCCACCACCTCCCCAGGCACTTCATTCCCATGTTTAACAACTCTTTCTGTGAAGAAATTCCTGCTGATGTTCTGAACACTTGAAGGCAGGGAAGAACTTCCAGATTGGGTTGGCAGCCCTTTGGATCTTAAGCAGCTTTGCCTGAGGTGTGTATGCTCCTCAATATGGAGAAACTACAATTCAACTCCCTGTTTGTCCCACGGAAGATGTGATGAACTGAACCAACTTTGTAGAGACCTCCCCAAGACACAGTACCTTGAGAACCATGTGCAGCATCATTAGCAGGCCCTCCTTGCCTGGGTATTTCCCAGCAATGTTGGAAGGAGTTAAGTTGAAGAGGTTGGCTCCTGTTTCTGTGCAGATGGCATGGACCAACATCTTCTTTCCAACACCAGCAGGTCCAGCCAGTAACATGGACTTCACCAAGGGAGCGTTCTCATGGACTGTTTGGGAACCTGTAAAAAGTCATAAGGCACTATTATTGCTTTCATTTGAGTCTGCCATAAAGGTAATGGAATGATTCTTCCTTTTTTATTCACCGTAAATAATTTATTATGTGAATTAATTGTTTCCTTACTGTGCCATGAGTGCTCTGGAGTTCAGCTCTGTATAACCAGAGCTGTGACCCCAGTGGTTTTCACATCCCTTATTTGTACCTTCTGATGGGCAAAATTCAGCTCTGAATCAATGTGAGCTAAAAGAAGGATTCTGAGACTGGGGGTTACCATGTGTTGTACTTTTTCTCTTTTGAGTTCTGTCTTCACCTGTCTTTTTTTTGGGTAATTTTTCCTGTTATATCTTACTGCTGTTCAGTGAGCATTGGAGGCTTAGTTTTGTCTCTTAGGCTGGGCATGCTCTGAAATCCTTGGCTGCTGGTCTCCCCCTGAGCACACCTGAGCTCACCTGCAGAGGAGCCAGTGTTATTATTCCAGTGTTATTCCCTAGTCTGGAGCGTGGCAGGGGGATGCTGCAGTGCAGGGATGGTACACACCTGCTCAGAGGAGGAGGAGGATCATTCTGTTCTCTTTATTCAGGGAGTGCCAGGGTTGCTGTGCTTCCCTTGCTGTGCCCACAGCAATGACTGCTCAGCATTTCTAAATCTGTCTCTGTGGCTGCTCCAGGTAAATTCATCCTGGGCTGGTGGAAACACAATCCATCACCAGGGAAAGCCCAGCAGAAATGCCAGTGTTGGGAAAACACAACCACAGACAGATTGACGAGGTTGATGGTAATGGAACTTGTCTTTCCTGCAGCTGTCATTGCATGAATTAGGGACAGGTGAACCTCCAGAGGTGGAAGTAGCAGGCAATGTTAAATGCATTATCCACGCCCACTGGTAATTCAGTAACATCACTGCCTCACTGTCTAAAAATGTCCTGTGCCAGCAGTGGTGATGGTTACTTGTATTTAAATATCTACTTCTGGAGGGCTCTGAGACCAGTGTCCCCCAGACTGGGGGGAAATTGCCCCCAAAGGTGATGGGCTGCAGAGGGAGCCCATGGCTTAGCCTGGAGAAGTGCTCTGGCTTCAGGGGGACAGCTGGGTAAGGATGGTATTTAAAACAAATCCAATCAGGCTGCCTCTCTGTGTGCTAATGCCTTAATGTCGCAAATGAATGGCAATGGGAGTGCAGCGATGAATGCCATTATTGCAGCACGGTGCAGGATGTAGTGAAGTTGTCAGCCACCCAGGCTTTATTAATATTTGGTCATTCCATACCAATCTATTACTATTACACATAGATTTATTATGAGGGGAGCAGCAGACTCCTCTGTGGTTAAAGATGATGTATATCTTCCACTATTATTTCTCCTTTCAGCTGCTTATAATTTTCTAAATGCCATTTAAGCCAGGGCTTTTCTTGCCATCAGGTGACTATTTTGAGAGAAACTTTCACTTCTACAATACACAATTACATAACGATGAACTAATTTGGAGACCAATTAAGTAAAATGTCATCAGTAACATATTGCCCTGAAGGTGAAGCCATTTCTGTACCTTTTCTTTGGTTTGTGTAATACCTTTTTTCCACTCAAAGGCATTTTTCAAACATACTGCCAATGCCTTTTGTTTGTCCAGGGTCTCTTCCCCCTAGAGTTTTTAGCAGTTGTATAAATGGCAGAAAGTTTGTGGGTTTTTTTTTTTCCTTCCTGCCTCGGGAATGCCCAAGGAGAGGCACAGAACAGCCTGAGCTCTGGGTGTTGGAGGGTTTGGGAAGGGCAGGGGAAAGCAGAAGCTCTGTTTGCCAGGGCAGGAGGCAGGGAGACTGTTCTGCCCTCCAAAGGGGATGAGCAGACAATGCCAGCCTTGGGCAGGACTTGCCTAGTTAAAATCTCCCTGAAATCCAATCAGGAACGGAAGTATTGAGTAGAGGCTGAAAAAAATCTAGTCAGGAATGGGAAAGGGATGCAAATGAAATATTGAATAAAGGCCCTTGAGACAGGCACTTCTTGCGATCACTAGAGTTTGGCTTAATGCCATTCCCAAGTGAAATATGGGGATAGATTTTACATTAAAAGCAAACAACCTGACCCAGGAAAGCCTTGTTAGGTATCGGCTAAGTCTGGCACTAAAACTGCAAGGGCATTTACGAGTGTTCTCTGCGAGGTACAAAATGTATTCAGACTGATCCCTTCAATGATTGCATTGTGCAGCTCTGAGTAACGTGAGCCAGCTTCTAAAAGGTAAATTGCAACCTTAGCCCTTCCCTTAACTTGATTAATTTTGATCACTGGAGCTTGTTTTAGCTATTATCTTCCCCCAGTGACTTCCTTTTATGCGCTGCCATTCACCAAGTGTTGCCATGCAAACAGGGATGGGATGGAGAGGCAATACCTGGCCGTGCACGCTCCTTGATGCACTCTGAAGGCTTAATTGAAAAACAATTAGACTAAAAAATGCTTCAGATTGTGACTAATCAAGCCCTGCCAAAGCCAGTGGAAGTGCCTGTTTCTGTCAGGAAGCAAAGCCGTGGTGTCTTTCCCTCTGGGAATGGCTGTGCTCTTACCTAAGGGCAGTATTGCATAGAGGGCTATGAGCTGCCTGACATCGGGTGGCGAGGGCAGGGGCTGCACTCCTGTCCCACGGAGCCTGTTCCACAGGGAGCCAGAATGTCCTGTGGGGAGAAAAACGGGGGCTTCATTTCATAAATGTGACACTCAGCTCGTCCGAAATGTGCTTTTGAAGGAATGCAAGCCTGCCATGGGATGGGGAGAGAATGCATTCCCCCCAGACCCAGCAATGGCAAGAGATGGGAGCACTGCTGTTGTGAAATGTGGCCCCAGGAAAGGTGAACTGCAAAGGAAAATTGGAGCTGAACAGGCTGTGGACTTCCCCTTCCAGCCTGTGCACTGCCTGTTCAGCAGAGCAGTCGGTCTCGAGTAACCTCTTAAAGAAACTTTGTGGAAAAGAATCATTAGCAGCACCATGAATCACGCTGCTGGCAGAGGATTTCTGGATTTGGGATTTTGTGGGGCTGGAGTCCCAGTGAACTGCACGCTCTCACAAGGGTTTCAAAGCGGGGGAGAAGCAATTTTAACAAGCTTTTCCCTGGCTGTGTCCCAGCTCAGCTCCTCGCTGTGTTAGATGTTTAAATGTGTCACCTAATTTGGTGGGGCTCTTTGCTTTGCAGTTCACCTTTTTTTTTTTTTTTTTTTTTGTTCAAAAAAACCCTCCACAAAACAACCCAAGAAAACTAAAAATCCCTGATGTGGAGTGAAAGGATTTAATCTTGCCTTGGCTCTTGTTACAGAGCTATAATCACATTGCTTGCCCTGTCAAAGCCCATATGCAAGACATGTTAGAGAACAAAGATCCAGCAGGATGGGCCACAAGCAGGAAAACTAGTTGTGATGTAGTCAGTGATTATTTTTAGCATAAATTATGTCATTATGGTGAATATTATTGAAAGTAATAGCATATTTTATTGGGGTAAAAAGGGAGAGGACTAGAGCTCTCTGGAGCAGAGGTAGATGAGCAGTGGTTGAGAGAGAAAGTGGAGGTATAATTTGGGGGCAAAAAGGCAGACAAGCCCTGATGCAACTGCCCCCTCCCCTCTGAAGAATAAAATTCATTTCAGGTTTTATCTTTTATTTAAGGAGAAATCTAAAGAACTGGATAGGAATTAATCTTCACAGATTTAATTAGAAGGCATCAAAGGGTTTAATTGCAACTGCACATAAATCACAGTGGATATTCTCTGACTAATTTAGATAAGGTCACCAAGAAAATTAGTTCAGTGATGTCGGTTTGTCATAGAAGGGGGACATTTCAGTGCCTTTGCTGGCTGTGTAGCACAATTCCACTCTTTGTCCTTTCCCCAGGAACTGGAAGTGACCTTCCTTAATCTCCAGCCCTGGAAGGCTGAGCAGATGAGAACTTATTTCTCTGCAGGCTTTGACCTTGTCCTTGGACCCTTAAAGGGAGGGTTTTTGGATTAAAACAGTAAAAGAAACTAGTTCCAGATTCTAGGCCAGCTTTAAATACCTTCTGTGTGTTGTTGTGGCAGCTCAAGAAGCAGGAGTGAGTTTTGAGCTGGTTCTGGCAGTCTGGGCCTCCACCTGTGCAGGTGAGGCAGCCAGGTGACTTTAGGCTCTGCACTTCTGTGCCCAGCATCTTCTGCTGGGAAGGGAATGTTGCCAGGATAACTTGGAAGCAGCCCCTGGTGTTCCTCTACACTGCAAAGAAGCCAAACCTTTGAACCTCAGGGTCAAGGGAAGATGGCCCAGAGCCATCTCTTCCCAAGCTGGATGTTACCAGCTGTTAATTATTATTGTTCAGTGGTAAAGATGTGCTGCTTTGCAAACATCTGTGGTGGGGAGTGTTTGTTGGGCAGCAGTGACCTTGATGGGTTGAGTGAACAAAGGAATTATGAAAATCTTCCTTTACTTCAGGATCTTTGATGAGCAGCAAATGGATGGGACACATGTTAATTCTGCCTTCAACAGAATGGGCAAAGGCTCTGAGGGCTGAGCTGCTGCTTCTAAGAGTTTATATAAAATGGCACTTAGAGGGGATACAGGAGAATCTGGCTTTTCTGGCTGGGACACGTGCTGTACTAACAGGCAGTGCCCTTGTTGCTTCTGGATGGTTTCAAATTCAAATTATGGCCTTTAAAACAAGTAAATCTTGGGGGGTTTTGCTGCCAAGATTGATGTGGTTTTCCTGAGCGTCACCACGTGCTTTTGGAGGTGGTGTCAGACCCCTCTGCAGTCTGAAAAATGTAGGCTTGGGGGGTTTTAGCCCTTTTTTGCTGTGTAGAGCATAGACAAGCATGTCTGACTGCAGCTGCAGGTAACAGAAACCAGGCAAGAGGACTCTGAAATGCAGAACTAGGCAGAGACACTCCTTACTCAAATCAGGGACCAGACATGCCTCAAAGCACAACTCAGAGTTCATGGGCAGTCAGAGAGGTGGAGGGAAGGGGTGAGTCTGCTCTGCTGAATGACCAAAAGCTGAAGGGGAGATTTTTGATGTTCTCTGGGAAATATTTTGGATGGGTTATGATCCCTGGTCTGTTAGACTTGCACTGTCTTTCCAGTTCCTGGCCAGGGCTCCTGAAAGGGTGTTCTGGTTCTACACCCCAACCAATTCAAGGCTTGCAGGTGTCAGTGCCTGGAGAGAAGCAGCAGCTTTACAAACAGCTCCTGGTTTTGGTGCAGAAGTGAAAGGCACCGAGCACTCTGCAGAACAGACTTGATTTGCCTACGTGGCTTCAGACACTCAAGTTTGAGAGCCCTGAAAGTGCAATTACTCTTGAACTGCCCCTGACTGGAAAGAGGGGTCAGGGTGGGTTAGATCAGACACCAGGGTAGCTGGAAAAGGTGTACTTGACCAATGTAATCAGAGAGATTCACAGCCTTGGCTTTGATCAGCAATCCTCCTTCTGCAAGTTCCTGGTACAGGGAATCGATGGTCCTGCAGGCAAGAGACATGGCTCAGAACCTCTGGGGCACTGGAAGGAAAAGCTCAGTCCTCCCAAAGCTGAACCAGCTTGAGAGTTAGCTCTGTTGCCTCAGCTTTATAAAGGTACCTTGTAGCTCAGGGGTAAAGGTGATTAGCACCATCAATGTGAAATCAATAAATATAATTTTCTGTGTTACGGCAGGGAATCTCTTATTACCTCACACACAGCATCTCTTCCTCTCCTGCTGCCTGCATTTACCCATTTCCAGGTGATACAAGATCAGTTATGACTTGTGTAATAGACTCATTCATTAATATCAATTACTGGGAAATTATTTTTAAATTATACAATAATAGCAATCCTAACACTACTATACCTATTCAGTTAGCCCTCCAATTATTAGTAATTCATTAATTCTTCTTGGAATTTATTGTTTGCAATAGACAACCTCATCTGCCCAGGAACACACCAGGAATGGCTCCATCAGAGCAACCAGGGGTCCACCAGCTGCAGGGTCAGGGTGGCCAAAGGAGGACTGGGGGAAAAACATGCAGTCCAAGTGTTGTCCCACCCCTGGGAGTGTCCAAGGCCAGGTTGGACAGGATTTGGAGCAACATAGTCCAGTGGAAGGTGTCCCCGGCAAGGGGTGGAACAAGATGAGTTTTAAGGTCCCTTCCAGTTCCTGGGATTCTATACAATGGGCAGAGTTCTCCAGTGGAACAGTTTCTTCCTATCTCCATTAGTGGTGAGAAGGAGCTCTCAGTAATTGAGGATTTAAGACCCTTACATTTATCTGTGGGGTTTTTTTTTAATTATTATTGGTATGGATGTTCTTTTGGAGTTCTAAGCATTAATGTCAGTGTTTCTGGCACAAGGTTCTATAGATGGACACTGCTCTGTATGAGTAAGTCTGTTGGAAATTCTTGCTGTATTGTTAGTATAAACAATACTGATTTCTATCTTTTTTAGGTCTTTCACTGGTTTTGTACACTTTTCACATTCTTTTCCCTCAGTATCTGAGCCTTTTTTTTTTTTCTTTCTCACTGATCTTATTTGGGACATCCCAAATATTGTATAGCTACAATAAAAATATTTAATAGTGCCTCTCAGCTGGCTAATAAAGCTACAGGTATAATTTGAGGTCTGCAGCCTTTTTTCCATTTCAGCTGAGAAGTTTTATGTTTATGCAGCGTTAGTGGCAGAATTAATGCAGGAGTCGTAATAAGCAAATGCAAAATTTAATGCACCTTCAACGGTGCTGATTTCGCTGCTCTGGCTGGCTCTTGCTTCATTCTCAGTGCTTTTATGGCAGGAATGCATCATAAAACAGGCAGAAGGTAGACTGGGACCAACCTGGCAGTTCTGTTGGGAGCACGGCTTCTCCTTTTCCTGTCCTGTGATTTTTACTGTGTGAGTTTAATGATGCATGTCCTGGATTTCCCCCAAGTAAGTGTGATGTGACCAGTCTTTGACTAACCCCCTGTGCCAGAGCAGAGATGAACCTGAGCTTCCCTGGGTTATTTCTAAGATGTTCAGCAAGGAAGAGCAAAGGATGGAGACAAAATGCCAGATCAACTGACTGAAAGTCAGCTCCTAAAAAGCTTGTGTTTTAGCTGGCTGTATGTGCAGCTTACATATAAAAAGCAAGAGTAATTTTAAAAGCATGGACTGCATGTTACTGCTTTTTGAGAGGCTGTGCTCTGTTACGATCCATGTGATGTGTATTTTAAACTTTTTCCTGGAGAGTTTTTTTTTTTATTAGAGGTCATTGACTGGGTGTTTGGTGCCAGCACCCAGCTGATGGGGAGCAGGGCTGGGAGGGGTGAAGCCCCTGTGCCCTCCTGCAGGGTCTGGGTGTGTTTGCCTGGGTTCTGCTCTCTCCTGGGAGCTGGCTCTGGGGCAGCGTGTCCCAGTGGTGACATCTCTGGGTGGGTGTCTGTGTTGTGTGTACAGGTGAAGAAAGGCTGGATTATCAGGGACAGCAGACCAGGCTCAGTGAAAATGTCATGTCAAAATCCTCCAAATAAAATAAGGGTGCTTAAAAGAGCAAGGGTACAGCAGAAATGGCCAGGTCTGCCAGAACTCTTATTGATAAATCAGGCTGATTTATGACATGTACACTCTCCCTCAGCCACGAGGGGTGATTTATAGACAGGGGCCTGTCTGCAGCCTCCCTTAGCAGGCTTCAGCTGGGATGGAAAATCTGACAGTGAGCAAACCTGCCAGGTGCTGCTGCACCTGCAGAGAGGACGGGAAGGGACACACAGACCCTGCCTAAATATTACGTGTGCTTTGCTCTGCCAGCTGGGATTAACCTGCCTGGAGCTCATGGGGACTGGTCCTGGTGGTGTCCTTGCAGAACAGGGATCTTAATTGGTATGTGATGCTGAAGGTGAGGAAGGCTCAGGCTGATGGCAAACCTGCTGCAAAAGGGTCTCTCTTTACCTGTCAGGAGTCAGATCTTTCTCCATCTCAGGTATCTTTTTCTTTGTGGATGTCTTCCCTGTCTGGGGAGCACAAAAGCAGGCAGGAATTAGTGACCTTAGCACTGATAGACAGATCAGAATGTCCTGAAGCAAAGTGAGGGCCAGAACAGCCCATGTTTGGGTTGGGATGTGGCCCTTGTTACTGAGGGAACCCAAAGGGAAAAATCATGTCCTTAAACAGCATTCCCACTCCTTCTGGGAGGCTACAGAGGAAAGAATCCCAGGGCTGTTTTACTCCAAGGGAAAAAAAATCTCTGCTTCCTTTTGACTGGATATTAGACAAGTTTTCTTTTGCTGGCACAGCTGCCCAGGGCAGGGGTGGAGTCCCCATTCCTGGAGGGATTTAAAAGCAGTGTGGATGTGACACCTTGGGGACATGAGTTAGTGGTGGCCTTGGCAGTGCTGGGTTAAGGGTTGGACTCCATGATCATCTTAGAGGGCTTTTCCAACCTTAATGATTCCATGATCCTTTAAGGAGCACAGCTCTGTGGGTTAGGGGGTATGGCCCTTACCCAAGAAGGAAGCAGGAAGGAAGAGGGTGTGGGGTCCAAAGAGCGCTCCTGAGACTGTTTATGTCTCTTTTTATATTGAAGTGAAATGTATAAGCAGCCTCCCTGAGGGAAAAACCTCCTGAGACTCTGGCTCCCTTCCTAATGATGAGACATCCTCCTGCCTCAGGGAAGAAGATCCAAGAGGTCAGAAAAAACATGACCTGCTCTTTCCATGTTTTCACCACACTTTCACTGCGGAAAGATTTTGACTTGTATGACTGGTTACTTTACATGTTGCAAAAAAACTCATGGAAAGCATAAATAAGAAAGATGTGACTCAGGACTGTCAACCCCCTGTTAATTACAGCTCACAAGCCATAAAATAAGGTGAGGGATAATTAGTAGCAGAGAGGGCATCATTAATCCGTGTTAGTGCCCACCACTGGTGTCTGTGCTCCGGTTCTGCCAAGCCCTGCAGAATTATTTCAGTGGAACTATTTACACAGCACCGTTGGGGCACCAGGGGATTTCTCCAACAGCTTAAATTTAAGCACGTGCTTAAATGCTTAGTTGAAAAAGACAGCTTGTTCTTTCCAAAAGTTTATGTTCGCCTTCCTGGGAATACAGTCGTTTACTTTATTATTTTTATAATAGTGAATACTTCAGCAGAGCTCTGGAAGCTGCCTTGTTGAGTTAAAAAACCCTGCTCAATTATCTGGAAAATGCTGGGTTCTTTATGGACTGGATCAGCAATCTTCAGAAACAGAACAATTTTAAGTTTTCCAGGATATACACAGTATAAATAACCTGCAGTTCTATCACCTGTTACTGTTTATGATGCCACAGAGATAACCCACATGGAAATGTAACAAACTCAGAGCTGTATGGGTAAGCTAACTGGGAAAAGGGGATGTTTTCATGTTTTTGGTTAGATAATGCAAACAACTCCCTATTTGTAGAGCTGTACCTTGTGTTTTTTTCACATAAATAAGTTTGTCAGCAAATACTCATCAGAATATACCATTTTGTTTTAAAGCAAAGGAATGGGAAGAAGAAAGCATGTGCTAACTATTTTAACAACTGAGGAGATATTGAGACTGTCATATGTTTATTTTTGCTGTTCCTTCAGTTTTGTCTCTAAGCTTTCTTCCAACAAGCCAGAAATTACATATCCTGGGGTCTGACTGGGATGAAAAGCTTGTTTCTATCTACGTAAAGACACTAAGCATATGTTGAATTTATTGGCCAACTGGTATTGTCCTCAAGGCAGCCTCACCAGTGAAGTAACTCAAGAGCGAAACAGAAATGAACTATGCAGGGGGAAAATGTGTTTTCCTAATTAACATCAGCATTTGTGGGAAATTTGGCAAAGGTTGAGATGTGATAAAGGGAAATATGAATTGTAGACAATGGCCTGGCTCCAAAATGTCTTATTGGGAATGGCTTTTATTTAGAGAATGATAATGTTTAATGAATGTGAACACACTCGTTGTTTATAATGGAAATCTCCTGCTTTCTCTGACATGTCAGTTGAGCTCCTGTGTAGCCATCCTTTGACTCGGTTATTTTGTGCTTTGATCATCCCCATGGAGTGGACTGCACGAGCTGGGAGCTGAGAGGTGACAGGGTGCAGTCCCCCGTGCTCAGTGTGGTGCCTTGTCTTGCTGTGTGGGCTCATGAAAATGTTTTGGGTACCTCAGAGGCTGCTCTGAGCAAACCAGACCTAACTTCAGACTGGGTTCTAGAGCAGTGTCTGCTTCTGGGATGGCACCAGAAGGGAGAGAGGATCCCAAATGTCTCACTGAAGGGAACTGTCTGTGTCACCCTTTGGTCACACGAGCCCTGCTGCCACCAGCTGCCCACAGCTGCTGCTGCTACCATGGAACAGCCTGGCTTGGAAGGGGCCTCAAACCCATCCCATCCCACCCCCTGCCATGGGCAGGGGCACCTTCCCCTATTCCAGGTTGCTCCAAGCTCTGTCCAACCTGCCCTTGGACACTCCCAGCGATCCAGGGGCAGCCACAGCTTCTCTGGCACTCTGTGCCAGGGCCTGCCCCACCCTCCAGGGAAGGTTTTTTTACTAATACCTCCTCTAAACCTGCTCTCGGTGTGAAGCCATTTCTCCCTTGTCCCCACATTCTCTTTTTAAAAGTCCCTCTCTGTTTTGTGTAGGCTCCCTCCTGGAAAAGTAACAGGAGGGAAGAGCTCCTGTGATTTAAGAGAACCAAGGAGCAGTTTGTGGGGTTTTTAGTGGTTCCTTGGATCCCTGGGATGCTCAGATGGGAGGTGAGCAAGTGCAGATTTGTACTGTGCATGGGTGGAGAAGTGTTTTGTGGCAATGCTGAGATAAAACAAGCAGATTTGGACACTTGCACTGAGAAAATCCTTAGACAAAGATGTTCCCACTGATTAATAAGCTCTTGCTGAATGAGGGGCTCTGCTCTGTAATCCCTCTTGGATTTAGGTACAGCATCCAAGGAGCTGACAGCCCCCACGGCTGGCTGGGAGCTCTGGGTGCTGATCCAAACCAGCCACAGCAAATCCCATGGGCTCTGGGAGTCACAGCCCCCAAACCCAGCCTTTCCTCGCTCTGACCCAGCCTCCTTCTCCGGGGCTTCGCTTTCATCAAGTCTTTAGACTGATGTCAGTATTTTTGTCACGGCCACTTGTGGTTTGCTTCGTTTCTGCTCAGCTTCATCAAACAGGGATCTCCAAAGCTGCATTGAGAGCCAGCTAAACCTATTGCAGAAGTGATTTTTAGGTACTCAGGTTCTCATGTCCCTTCTTTCTGCTTTTTTTGGGGTGTTTTTTCTTTTTCTCTTTTTTTTTTTTTTTCAGAAATCTGGCCATGCCTGTGTGGGTGTGGTCATTTCCAATGCATTGCTTTACCTGCAGTTGGTAACAAATCCTTGAGGGAGTAGAGCAGGAAAAGCAGCACAATGGACTTGATAAAAAGCACTTTGATAAGCTCTTAAATGTAACTTCCAGGCCAGCAAGTGCCATATTCCTCGCAAGGAGACAATCTCCCTGCAAGCCTTTCCTCAGCCTGGCCTTATGCAGGTGCTTACAGATCCAGTTTGGTGAGCTGTGGCTGGGCAGGTGAAAAGCTGCCACTGGGCAGAGTGAAGAGAAATGTCATTTGCAGCAGAGCTGAGCCACATTTCTTTGTGTCTGTTGTGTCCTCATCCCCTCTCCTGTGACAGTCACTGGATCAGGAGCTGCTGGAAGAATCAGAGTCCAGCACAGTGTGTCTCCTAAGGGAAATATCTCTATATAGAAATTATATATGTTGTATCTCCTCTCAGTGCTGGGCTGGAAGGTGGGGACAGTCTGTGGGGTGGGAGCTTCCAGCATGGCAAGAGGCACAGGATCTGTGCCTCGAAAGACATCCTGTTGGTTTTGGAGACCAGCAAGACCCATGAAAGGAGCAAATTGTGTTTTTGCCCCAGTTCCTTCTTCCACAGAGGTGGCAAATGGGATTCTTCAGGAGCAATAAGAGCAGCTCTTGGCATAGGGTGAAGTGCCAGCTTTTTAGTAGTAAGTGGTATTTGAAGATTTGGGAGTCAGTGATGAAGTTCAGCCTGGAAAGTGCCAGTGCCTGGAAATAAAGGAGTGGCTGCAGGTTTGCCTGGAGCTGGGAAGTTTTGTTTCTCTAAGGCTGAGATGCCTGAAACACTGACTGCAAGGGAGAAATTACCTTCCTCAGGCTTTCCCTTCAGAGTCCAATTCCACAATGGCCTTACTGAATTCCCCACAAAAGCAACTCTCAAACAGGATTTCAAACTCAGGTTGTTTCCTGAGAGTCAGGCAGATTATTTTTAACATGAACTTGGCAGAAATTTCCTAAGTTGGTAAACTACTTATCCTAAGGTGTGCTTGGGAGGGCAGAGGACATCTACCCTCATTCCCTGACCAAAAAAGCCCTGGTTCTACTGTGGTGTCTCCCTGCAAAGAAAATAGAAGAAATCCCTCCTTAAAACAGAGGGGAAGGCCAAATGTAGCACCAGGAATTTGGGATGACTGTCCCTAGACACAGAATTCCCCTTGTAAGAGTTCTCTTGAAGAAATTACCCTGTCAGTGCCCATTCCCCACTGACAGAGTGCAGGAAAAGGTCTGATTTCTCTGAGGAGTGTTGAATCCTCCTGGGAATACTCTTCTGTGCAGAATATCCGTGTTTTTTGGGGGAGAGGGATATGTTTTACATCACAGTCCAGTTGTGCTCATGGCAACAAGAAAAATCCACTCTTTTTCCATCCTGTGCATAGTTGGGAGGAGACATGTGGGACTTAGGATGTGGTGACACATGCCTTGAAAACCCAGAGATTTGCTGCCGAATAATAAATTAATAAGCTGCTTCCAAAGCTTTCCAGCTCATGTTATTCTGATCAGACAGACCAGACTTTGCTAAAGCAGGTCTGAGGTCTGTGTGCACAGGTAGGTGCACCTTGGGTTGGTTTGTCTGAGATATTCATGCAAACACTAATTAGAAAAAGCCTTTGCCAATGCTGACTGTACATTTCAAATACTTCTGCACAGGGAAGGTGTGTTTTGACTGATGCTGGATCCTTCCTTCCATTCCCCACCCCTCAAACAGGACTGTTTTAGTTTGGGTGGTTTGGTTTTTTTTTTTTTTTTGATAAAATCTTTAAGGAATTTGTATTATCTAATTATACTTCTTTTTCCTCTTCCCTCCCTTTGTTCTCTCAGGCTACTGGCACACTTTAGAAAAACAAAAGTTAAATAATCTCCTTTCACCCAAATTTATTCCAACACTATATGGAAAGAAAAAAGCCCAACCCACCCCAACACAAAGCTCTGTAATTCCAGCGTGATGTTTGGAGCAGGGCACTGACCAGCTGATCTAAATGTCTGCCCATGACAACTTGGGGAAGATTGTTGCTGTGCGTTGTTTGTATGTATTAAGCCTCCCTAATTTTGAAACAGATTCAGGAATCCAGTTGGGGTTGGTATTCAGAGTTGCTGCAGTCTCTTGGCTTTGGCTTGTCTCTGCACAATGTTTGTCAGGTGAAAGAGCATTTTTAAAGATAATTTGAGCAGAAGTAGAGCACCAGCAAGTATTTTCATGCTAAAAGGATTATGGAAATGAAATACAACAGGAGATTAGGGCTGGCTGTTTGCCCTGAGGATGTTAAGTGGATCTGCTGATTGAATGGTGGGGTCTGTAAGCTTTGGGTTATTCTGCACTGACATGATCTATAGTTGAAAAGCTCGGGTAAGGAATTCAGGGAACCATGAGCTGTGGAATTCTTCAGGTGGTAATGGTGTGGAACTAGATGGGAACCTGACATGTGCTGTGTTTCAGTGGGTTTAACCTATTGATATACCTAAATAAACTTGGCTTAATTGCATTTTCCCAAACCCTTCAATTGTAGGTAGCAACAGAATGCGTACCTGTGATCTGTGGTGTGAGACAAATGGAAGGTTACACCAAAACATTCATAGGGATTTTTTTTTGTTTGTTTGTTTTGTTGGTGTGTGGCTTTGAAACACGTTAATCCTTATTTAGGAGAAAAACAGCAGCCAGAAAACTTACTGGCCTCCAGATCCATGTCTTCCTTGGAAAACTGTGCCAATCTGAACTGGTCACCTTAAAGAGAGGGTTTTCCTGTTTGACTGTATCAGAGGATTTCTTGAGAGTGGAAATCTGATCTATCTGCAATGTTTTACCTCTGGAATAGTTCAGCTTGTCCTCAGCAATATTTATAACAGTTAAAGAATAAGAGCTAAAGGGGAAGGCCTTGAAAATAACCCACAGGTGAATAGATTTTTAAATGTTTTGGACTTGAAATTCACTGAATGTTCAGCGTGGACACTTTGATGTTGGTGCCTGAGAGGGTTTGCACTGAACACCTGAGACCGACCCTGAATCCTCCTGACTTGCTGCTCTTACCTTTTCCGTTTTTCCACCTTTTTTCTGAGCGCCAACCTTCTGTCCATCCACGTGCAGTTTGAGATTCCTCAGTTTCTCCTCCATCAATTCATCAACCTGTCCAGACAAACACAGCTGAATCTCCCTCAGTTTTCTGTTCTGCCACCTCACCTCAAACATTCAGCTGAACGAGTGTTAAAGCAAAGAACAGGAAGAAGGGGCTGTGGAAGGAGGGAAGGTCTGTGCAGGGGCCAGTTCTTACAGCTGGAGAGAAATGCAGCCAGGTAATGCACCTGATTAGTGTCCTCTGCCTATTGTAAGCCCACCTGCACTCTGATCTCTTCCTCCACTTCTTCACGCTTCCCTTCTTTGATCAGCTCTGGGTCGTGATCCTGGAGAAAATCCAATCCGTTGTCTCTGTTCTGCCAAAAGACTGTTCTCCAAAAGAATGAAAAAAGGGGAAAAAGTTACAGAAGCCATTGCTTTCTCCGACTGCTTCTGGAGGCAAAAAATGGGGAGTTGGAGGCAGCTTTTATGAAATTATTAGCTTGGTGAAAGTAGCAGGCTCGAGGGACCCGTACCAAGTTCAAAGCCCTGTAGTGTGTGTTAGGATCTGTAAATCTGAAGGTTAAGGTTGGTTTTTTTTTTGCCTTAGGCTACAAAATGGTATCAGATTTCGGGAGGATAATGGGATCCTGAGGTTGCCATTTGGAGGTTGTGAAGCTAAGCTGAGTGTTGTTGATCTTCAAGTACAGTCTCAGCCAAACCATCCCATGCCCTGTGCTGGCGTTGTTTTCCACTGTTTAATAGCACAGTGCTTAAATCTTTGCCGTGAAGGGGGCACACAGCCCTGAGACTGTGCCCTCCATGAGTGTCTCTGGGCTGGCATGATGAGGGACTTCCTTGGGGACCAAAGGAAGGGGTCCAGTTTAAACCCCAAGGTTCCTTTGGTCTCCCCCTGCTCAGTTACCCAATGCTCAGTTAAAGCCGTTGCAAACTGATGATTTGCCTTTGCAGCAATTCACAGGAGGCTGAAATATGGGCCAGGGGCACTGGGATGGGTATAAAAACCTGCAATGGGATGGGTGTAAAAACCTGCTCTGGGCACGTGGAAATAGGAGAGAGGGAGGGGACAGTGAGTGCGACAGAGCCATAACCCAGACCTGACCCCCAGGCAGAGGTTTCGCTGGGGGCAATTTCAAGCTCAATGCAATAATTAAGAGTCAGACAAAGTACCTTCCAAAAGGAGACAAGACCCACCTGATAACAGCCCCTCTGTTCTGAAGTGCAGTGCAAAGGGTAGGTAACATGGTAACCCAACACCCAGTCAAAGCAAACTGGTGATCAAAAACCCTGTTTATGACGAAGTGCCCAATGATGCCGAAGTGCAGCTCTTCAGTTCAGTTGGGGCAAACTGCAATGTGCTTTTTAGAAAGGAAACTAAATGAAGGCTGAGGAGCTCAGTGCACGTGTAAGTCTGAGTTTGTGTTAGCAAAGCAGGTTTTTTAATGGAAACAGCTCTTTTTTTCTACCCTTCTTGCGCTAATTTGAAGGAAGTCAGTTTGTGTCTTGCATTTCAAGCCCTGATAGTACCTTCCCAGATGACAGCTCATCTCCAGCAGTATGTGCTAATGCAGTTTCCAGCTGATTTAAAGTGACAGCTTTCCAGCCTGAGACTCCTCTATGAATCTGTTTTGTACCAGACATTCTTCCCTGTACCCCCTGCCATGCCCAAGGCACTAAAAATTCAGGAAGGTTTCCCAGTACCCACAGGAGATAATTCAAGTTTCAGCCCAGTTAATACAAGACTTGCTTCTATTTCCACCTGCTACAGGTTTTCAGACCCCAATTATGTGCAGGGTATTTGTGGGTTTACACACAGGGAATAGTTTTTGCAGGTGAGTGGTGTTAATTTCATAACTAAAAATGGTGAAGATGGAGTAGAACAGTGGACATTTGGGTAATGAAAGAAACTCAGAAGTATAGATATGAATTTCTTTAAATTACTTGTCGGTCATCAGGTGGCATAACAGATGTCACATAATATTTCAGGAGGAAAAGCTGGTCTGCCTTAGTTAAAAGGTACCTCCTTCAGCCTGGAATTCCAGCCCTGGGGAGAGTGGACTTTGCATAAGGAGTTATGTGAATCTTTAAACACTTTCCTGACTGGGTCAACAGGTTGCAAGTGCTATGTTTTCACAGGACTAGTAGGATTTAGGTATTTATTTTTCATTGGGGGATCCATAGATTTTTGCCCTGCTTTTTTCATAACTGTTTGTTGTCATTTTGTAAATTGCTTAGTGGTTAATACCCACTGCAGGCAAACCAGTGGCAGCCCCCACAGACCCTACCTGGCAATCCCAAGTGTTGTATCAGCCACTGGGATAGAGTGTCTAATTCTAGTAAAGAGATCAATAACTCCAAGGTGTTACATGCTCTGTTATTCTTTTATAGATCAACAGAATGTTTCAAAGTTAATTTTAAAGGGAGGTCAGGAGGCTAAAGATGTTGTATTTTCCCTGGCTGGTGTTTTGTTACAGGCAGGGTCATCCAGCTCCAGGAGCTATTTCTGTGCATGTGTGTATGCAGAGCAATTTGTCACCTTTTCTAAGATAGTGGATGTCTATTTTGGGGTTATTTTAGGTGCATGACTAGCTCAGGGCTTAGAAGGAGCCCCTCAGCCTACTAACATGACTCCCAACATCAGCACCTCAGCTCTGCACGTTAGGAGGCAATTCCAATACCCCTGTGACTAATAATTGCAATATATTTAATTAAGGCAAGAAGCTTTTCTTAAAGGGGCTCATTTCAACCTCCTGCCCCAAGAGTTCGAAGCTTTTGGATGCCTGGCTAAAAATGGATAATATTGCCACACCTCAAAGGCTGGGCCATGGGCTATTTGGGTGGAACTCAAATGTATTCTCTGTCACACTGAGCAAGTCATAAATACCAACTGGCTATCTGTAAAATGGCAATAATAGCACATAGCACTGCAAAAACAGAGCCCAGAGGAGGCAGGTAATGGTTCAGGCTGCTCACATTTGCTGCACAGAAACTCCTGCTATTCCAGTATGAAAGGACATGTCACACGAAGTGGCTGTTTCCAGTAACATTATTTAAAACAAGTGTTTTAGAGCTTGGCAAATGTAGTTTAGCAATCAGAAAAGCTGCCCAATACAGTTCTAGAAGAACAAAAGCTTTTGTGAATACCAATGAGGTTTAGGCAGCGGTTCTGGCTTGGTAAAGGATTTAAAAACATGGAGGGGAAGTTAGTAACTGGAATGGTTACATTTTTACCAAAACTAAACAAACCTCTCTCAATGTATAAATATTTAGGTAACCGAAGCATGATGTGTCAGTTTCAGGGGGTGGGAAGACTTCCCTAACTTTAAGTATTGTGTGTGTGTGACAAAACAAAGATGTTTGTTGTTTGGCCAGCTATTGTTCAGGTCAACTTTGGACACTCTTATAAGGGACTTCAGTGATTCCTTTGTAGGCATCTGATACAAACCTTTCTTAATCAAGCTCCCTTTAGTTATGTTTTCAAGGTTTATGCATTAATAAATCTGAACTTCTGTGCAAATGCTGATAGTGACTTATTTCTACATAAGAATAGAAAAAGTTCCCAATGTAGAAAGACCAAGCTCAAACTTATTTTTTTGCCTAATGCTGCTATTGAAATGAAAGCAGGCTAAAATTAAAAATATGGGAAATTACACTGTTCTGGTCAGATGTCATTGTAGGTTTGGTTCTGGAGGTTGTGGTTAGATTAAAAGAAAAGCAATTTTGAGCACCCCAGGTAGTGTTTGTGTTCTGCAGTAAACAGCACTGTGTGTGTGAATGGGGCAGGGGGATGAGGAGGAATTTACAGCTGTTTACTAAAAATCAGTGTGGTTTCAAATAGACCTGGTTCACTGGGAGAAAGGGAGGGGGCAAAACCCCACCCGAGGTTTAACTGCAGAGCTCCAGACTCTCCCAGTGCCCACAGCAGAGCTGCAGGCATTCTTTGAAGCCTGCAAGAGCTCTTTCCTCTCTGAGAGTGTCTGGTTGTGCTCTGTGCAGGAGCTGGTGCCTTCTCACGTGCCTTCCCTGCTGGGGCAGTGGCTGTGAGCTCTGACAGATGGTCTGGGGGCAAGTGTTGGTGTTGAACTGGGAATGCCAGGCAGGGTCTCTCACTCTCACCATCATCTCCTGGCAGTGCAGGGTGGGAAGAGCCCTGTGCTCCCCCTGTCCCACTGCAGGGACCCCGCCGAGGGGCAGGATGGGGCAGTGCAGGCTCCACTGACCGTGGGTGGGCTGTGGGCTGCCCTCTGGAGCCCTGTGGGGTACCCTGCACAGCGGACCCCACTCAGCACCCACCCCCATGGCAAAGCTGGCACAGGTAACCCCTAAAGTGGCACATTTGCAGGGCTCAGAGCTGTTCTCCTGCTGGGAGTGGCAGCTCTGGTGTTCACACAGAGCTCGGGTGGCAGATGTGTCCCCACGTCCCCTCCTAAAGCCCTTAAGTTGTTATTACCTGGGATAACTGTGTGATTTGGGAGTCTCTATTGCTGTTGAAGGGACCTCTTGGCCCCTGTGGCACTTTTACTCCTCCCTGCTGTGTTGGGAAGGGCTGTTTGAAGGCCCCGTGTTGAGGTTAGAGCCAAACCTGTTTCCTGCAGTGCAAACCCCTCCTGCCCTCCTTTGGCTCCATCCCAACATATGGGGCCTGATTTCTGCTCCTTCCCTGCCCTGGGGACTTGCTGGGGGTGGGAAGCCCAGTCTTGCTATGGCTGCTGTGGAGTTCAGGTGCCATTTCATCCTGAGCGCACAGAAAAGCACGGCTGATGTTCTTGGCCAGCCAAGGCAAGAAGTTGTGGCCGGGTCTGATCCTTATCTCCAGCTCCTGCTGCCTTCAGTGGGGTTCTGACGCAGCGTTCCAGGGCAGAGTCTGGGATGAAAAGCTCCTTTTCAGCCATAAGGCTGCTTTATGATTTACAATGTGTAAGAAAACCCTAATTGCTACAAGTCAGAGGTCAGGCAAAGCTACTGGTGCACATTTACCACGTTGTGCACTTCTGGCTCCCCAGCCAGCCCAAAGGAGGCAGAAAACTTGACGCCAGTAATTTGTCAGCAGGAGGGAATAATGGGGACTTTTCACGTGAGGAATTTTAGCAAGGCACTAACTCTGCAGAGTGGAGAGCAGAAAAGATGCTTTCCCACCCAGTATTAGAATAGAATCTGCATGAAATCCAGCAAAAATAAGCCCATCTCCAATTCAGACAAGTGCATGACTTCCATGCTGCCTGCCAGGCTGGCACAAGTGATTGTTGACTTGCTTGTGGTGCACATTTTAAGAGACAGAGTTATTACAGGGAGAGGATGGAAGAGATCTGGAAAAGAACAAAATGCCCTTTCGTGATTTTTTGATTGAGAAGTCCCTGCTTTTGGGTGCTCCCTCAAAGTGGAAAACCAGCTGTAAGTCTGGGTTATGTTTGTTTCACACACTTGGCAAAAAGCAAGTATATTCCTAGTTCTGCAGTGTTTTTCAAGCCTCTGCTTGAAAAGATCCTCCTGTTAAGATATTTAATCAAAATCAATTTTAGTAGCTGGCGTAGGTGAAGGAATCCATGGACTCTTTCCATGAGTTGTTTCAGGAGTATGAAGATATTAATGCTGAAGCTTGATCTGTAGGGTTGTGCTTTTGCATTATTAGCAATTCAGATGCCGTTTTTGTTGCCCTCAGAAAATCCAAAAGTGCTTTTAAATGTATATTGAAGCACTTTACTTCTAGTTTGTTCACTTTCACCCACAGAAACACATACAATTAGCTCAATTATTTTGACAGATTCCCAAGAATTTTCTGGAATACTCCCTTCCCAAACACCATTTTTTTGAGATCAAATGTCCCCATTTCTATAGTGTTCTGTAGTTTGGGCAGCTGCCCACTTGGCCTTATATGAGTGATATACAGATTAGTAGAACATTCCAGCTGTAATTGTTATCTTTTCCTACTGACCTTCGTATTGACTGCTTCCTTCCTCCAGAATCGAGAGGAAATTACTGGGACCCATTTTCCAGCCTCCAACCTCTTCCTATATTGGGGGGGAAGGTGATAAGAAAAATTGTTGGCAGTATTGTTCCATAGGATTATAGAATGGGTTGGAAGGGACTTAAAGCCCATCCTGTCCCACCCCCTGCCATGGGCAGGGACACCTTCCCCTAGCACAGGTGGCTTCAAGCCCTGACCAGCCTGGCCTTGGACACTTCCAGGGATCCGGGGACAGCCACAGCTTCCCTGGAAAATTCCATTCCAGGGCCTTCCCATCCTCTCAGGGAAGAATTCCTTCCCAATATCCCACCTCTCCCTGCCCTCTGGCAGTGGGAAGCCATTCCCTGTGTCCTGTCCCTCCATGCCTTGTCCCCAGTCCCCCTCCAGCTCTCCTGGAGCCCCTTTAGGCACTGGAAGGGGCTCTCAGGTCTCCCTGGAGCCTTCCCTTCTGCAGGATGAACATTCCCAGCTCTCCCAGCCTGGCTCCAGAGCAGAGGGAATCCAGCCCTCGGAGCAGCCCTGTGACAGATGGGAAAGGGGTGTCTTTTTATCAGTTGGCCTACTGAAGTCACAAGAATTAAGCCTTTGGCTTGTTTGAAGATGTAATGCAGGTAGGAGACCTGCAATACTTGAAAGAAATGACTACTTTTTTCCCAGTAACTCTGCCATTGTCGTGTTCCTGAAACAGTTTAATTTCATTGGACCAGTATTTCTGATGGAAAAAGCTGACAGAAAATTACCAAGTGTTTTTTTTTTTTTTTTTTAAATATTGTACCAACCCTAAGTCTCAAAATGTTAATGAGGTAATAGTTGATAATGGGAAAGGGGATCACTGCTTGGGGAAGAGGTGAATGTGGGTTTGTGCAGGACAGTGCAGGATGGACCAGGTTTTGCTAAGGAGTCTGTACACCACTTGTTATCAGCAAGACATAAAATGCAGCTCCTGGGGTAGTGGAATCTAAACAAACCTCCAAATATGCCCCATGATCAGGTGCACATCTGCTACCTGCAGTTATTAAATATCTGTTTTTAATTGAGGAATTATTGCACTAATTAGTTTGGGCCCAGAAGGACATGAAAAACCTAAATACATTTTTCACTTCTACACTAAGCTCTGCAGACACATTTGAAAGAGTCTCAGGAGTTTCCTGACTGCACATCAGGAACTGTTTGGGTTAAAGTGTAAGAAAGAGTTTGAGGATCTGAGCTCAACTCACCAGTTAGTCTCCTGTATTCCCAAATTTACAGGGTGCAGCATTTTGAGATTCATCCCTGGATCTTTTGCAGTGGGCAGAATCTGTTCTACTAGTTTTTCATGGTATGTTATAGAAAACTATTAAACCATGATGTTCTCAGAGGAAATACTGAGAAGTGCTAACTATTAAAAACCGCACCAAACAAATTCCCCCCCAAACCAGCCTAAAAATAGGTTATTCAGTTTTAGCCTCTTAATAGCATAGGCCATGTTAATGTTTCTTTCATTGTTATAAATAAGCCAATTAATCATTTTAGTTCTTTGCTTCAGTGATTTTTCTCCATTGATGTAAATCATATCGTTGTGCCAGTTGAATAGATTCAAGCCCCCTGTTTTGTGTCTGAAGGACTGTTGCAGGATGCTGCTCTGTCCTCCCTTTGCCTCAATTAACAACAGCCCTAGAGTCAACACAAGAACAAGAACTTCTCCTTGGGAGCCAGTTCATGTATTTTTCCCTGTTCAGTTGATTGATTCTGTGCTTGCTCTGTGTTAAATGTGTTCAAGCACCCTGAACCAACAATATATGTTTGAATCTAAGCAGAAACATGGAAATAAGAGTCTGATTGTATTCCTGAGGCTTTCCAAAGCCTGGCCCGCACGAGGGGATTTTGACCCCACGGCAGGGAAAACCGAATTGACTCCATGGTGCACTTTCCCTATGGCCATTTTCCTCCTGGGCTTCACCAGAGACAGAATGTGTCTCACACTTTTGCATTTGGAAATGTCGGGGTGCCCGGCCTTGCTGCTGCTCAGTGAGACAAGCTGCAGCAGCTTCCTGGGCGAGGCAGCCCAGGCTGGCTCTGCTGCTCCAAAGAGGGAGGAATTAGGTGGGGATGAAGTTGTGGGTTGTTTTCCTTCAGTGCCTGATGGGAAATTAAATCAGCACCTTGCAGAGAAAAGAAAGTGAGGTTGCTTTGATACCAAATACCCTTTGTAAAGATTGCTATCAGGCTTTTCAGAAATACTTAAATTTCCTTCTGGGATCAAACTTTTGTTTTCTTTAAGAACTGAAGTTGGGAGCAGAGTTTTTTCCCTGCCTGCATCCCTATGACTTATAGCCCACACTTATTTTAATAAGAGTCCTGCTGTTAGAACTTTTCCAAATACTTCTCAACCAGTCTAAGATACTATTTTTTTCCCCTGTCAGTGCTATAACCTTGCAGAGAATGTTCCCTTTGTTCTTTCTCAATGAACCATAGAGAACCTGATATAATGGCTCAGAATTTTACTTGACAGGACTTGTGATGGGTGACGAGATGAGAATGACATGAAGGTACAAAACCCCAGAGCTTTGTGCTGTTATTTCACCCCATTTCAAAACAACCTTGCAGGGGCTGTGAGGGGACAGACACATTTTTGGTATTGTTGGTTCTTACCTACTGAAATGTGCAAGACAAGGAGAAATCACGTTTGTCCTGTGCAAGTCAGGTTTTTAAGCTGGTGAGTGAGTTGCCCTCCAGTTTCAGGGGCTTGGGTTGGGTTTGGCCTTTTCAATGTGCCTGAAACGTCTCACTTTGACTTAGACTGAAGTGCCTGGAACAGCCTTTTTTGTCCCAGGGGTTTGTTCTGGGCCGGCTGGGTTGGGAAGGAGCAGGACAAGGGCAGAGCTGCAGAGAGCCATCAGAGGACACCCTTTCAAAAGGCCTGGGGCTGCCTGAGATGCTGCAGCTTCTGTAGCTGGGAATGACAATGCTCTTTCAAGCCTCTAATTTCAAAAGCTTTTCTAAGCTGTTGCCTTCTGTCTGATCTCCCCCATCGAGTTCTGCAGTGTCTGTGCTGACCTGAGGGGTTACAGCACGAAGGGGTCCCGCAGAGCTGGACTAGCCCCAGTCCCCAGAAGTGTCAGGGACAACAAACAAGGCAGTGTCAGGGTTTTGGGGTGGGTCTGCAGGCACTACACTCCTCTTCCCACTGGGCATCCCACAGGTTGGCTCTGCTCTGCCACTAAGATGGAGTGAAGTGGCAGCAAGTGCCCTTCCCCTGCTTGGGGTGTGACACCTTTAGTGATGCTGTGATAGTGTCCCCTCGAGGACAAGTGACTGAAAACGTGTCACCAGAACTTAGAAATGTGTCCTGTTCGCAGAGGAGCAGCCACTACCCCTCCCAGTCAGTGATGAAAGGTCAGGCTTAAAGAGCAGATTTGTTATGTGCTCCTTCAGCCAGCTGCGTATTTTTGTTTACAAAGGGAAAAAATCCCACCCCAAATCCCCAAATACTGTTTTATGTGACCCAAATAGTGGTTTTAACCAGCAAAGATACTAAGTTACCCGTTCACTCCCAATTAAACTGACTGATGCTTCCTCAGTTTAGGTCCTGGCTGAATGTTATGAGAGCTTTGGGCCAGATTAATGGATATTGTCCAAGAAAAGCATCATTTTTGATACATGTTTGTTCTAGGGTTAGGCCTTAAAATTAATTTGTGTAAAACTTGCAGTGAAGCTTTGCCCTAGAAAACTCGCCCTTCTCCTCCACATATTCAGTGAGAGATTAATGACCCTTATTAAAAAAAAATGTTGTTTCAACTTCTGTTTATACTATGAAGTAAAGGAGAGAACAAGAAAATGTGCTTCTTCAGCAAAAGCCTACAATTTTTGTTGCATGGCTTGCTTTTGAAGATGCCCTTTGGTCACTGCACTGCTTCACAGGTGTTATTCTCTGTGAGGCTGCCCCTGAAGTAATTTAGAAGTGTCTTCTGTGAAACCAGCCCTTTATATCAAAGAGTTCAGGGAGTGCATTGTACATTAAGTGCAGTCCGCTGTGAATTGAAGTGAAAATAGCAGAGAATGTGGGCTGGAAATTCATGGCTTATTTACAGGCTTAGGAAATACTGGCTGCAATAAAAAAAACGATGATGCTGGTTAACATGGTTTAAAAATTAGTCTGAAAGGCACACAAGCTCTGAGGTGAGGGTTTGTGAGTTTGTGAGTTGAGACCAAGGGTCTCATTTCCTGCTTCTCCAAGGGGGTGGCAGAACTGCCTTCCCTGTGCACACATTAGAAGTGCCAGTGCCTGGGTGGGCACCTTTGTTACCTGGCTCGCTGTCTTGGCCATGATGTCAGAGCCCTGATGTGTATTTTTTCCCCCCTCTGTGCCACCATCAGCCCTTCCCTCTGGGTTCAGGATGTGGTGTTTCCCCAGAGTCACCACAGGCTGAGAGGGACTGGCCTCAGCTGAATTTGTCCTCTGAAGCCGAGCCTGGAGTCCTGGTGACCAGTGAGCCACCCGCTCCCAGCCCATGCCCACCCCGAGCTGCACAGGCTGCCCTCTGTCCCTCCCTGCATTTACCTTCTTTCCACCTTTCTTGGGCGTTTTTTCTTGGGGCTTTTCCTTCTCTCCTTTTTCCTCTTTTCCCTTTTGGTCTTTTTGCTCCATCTTCTGTTTGGCAGCCAGTTCTTCAGCGACCTGGAAGAGATGCCAAGGGCTGTGATGTGCTGGTGGGGCATTTTCCCGGCTGGTGGGGTGTGCTACACCTGTGCTGCAGGAGTCAGGAATGTGTGGGTATTTTCTCTCCCTCATTTCCAGCTTTCCAGTACTGGGGAAATGCCACATCCAATAGGTTGCCCTCTAAGAATTCCTGAGAATCCCATTACAGAGAAGCCTGTTTACCGAGGGCACTCCCACCTGCAAACTCCACCAGAGGTGCTGCCTATTCCAATATATCATTAGCAAAGAGGGGATTTCTCTGTCCCAGACCATGAAGGCTTTCATGGTGTAAGACCCATTCCTGACACTGCCCAGAAGCACAATACTCTAATGACATACAACTTAAAGTTGTCTCTGGACTCAGACTCTGCTTAGGAATTTGTCCTGGTGTTTCTAAGGCAGATTGATTTTTACAGAGATGGGTTTTGAGAGGTTGCCCTGAGGCGTGTCTAATTTCAATATGTGCCTAAAGGCTGAAATTGTTCTAGTGGGTGAGGGAGATTGGATAGAGATATTGTGACAAACTCTGACAGACACACATGGATAGCTCAGCATCCTTATCAAGCTCGTAGCAGCTGATAACTGGTACAGCTCCATCAGTTTCCACAGCCTCAGTTTGTGGCCATTTGTACTTTATTACCTGAAAAAGGCAGAGGGTGAAATTCACTGTTTCTATCATTATCTTGTTTCCAGGCACTTTTCACTGTGTTCTCTTGTCCCTGAGAGGAATTCTAAGATCACTTACTGATGAGTGTAAATCAGAAAATCTCTGGCTGTTGAGGTTTATTAATGGATCGTTAATATTGGCAGTACCATGAAAGAGTAGAAAATAAAAGATTTCCAATTGTAAGATGTGTTTTCTGTAACAGTAAAAACACTTGTTTTCTGAAGGATGCCTTTTAATGTACTGAAGGCTGGACACTGGAAGGGGAAGATGATGAGGGCTATGCTTTGTAGCCAGTGCAATTCCATCAGTGGATCTCCCCAAGCATTTCACTATCTTACATTTAATTAAATATGGTAATTTAAACACCCAGCACTGTTCAGTCATATCTTGAAGTGATAAGCAGTGAAGCATTTCATTCCCTGGGATAGATTAACAGATTGACTGGCTTTTAGTGTCCCAGCAGGTCTGTTGTATCCAAAAGCAACAGAGCTACCCTGAGTGTATCCCTTCCTTAGTGCTAAACCCCAGCCAGAAATGCAGCCTTGTCACCTCCACCTCTGCCCTGCCTGCAATGCATAACCATTCCCCACAGCCCGCCAGGTTGTCCCACAGGATACCTGTAAACACACAGGGCTGGCAAAAGGTTTTAATTTTCAGCAGTGTTTTTGCATTCTAGGGGTGATATTTTAAGAGCATCCAGACTCCAACTGGGACGATTTGCTCTCGTGTTTTTATACAGATGAATGATGCTGGAAGGGGTTATGAGGAGTTTCTGTTCTCATGAACGTGCTCTGATGGGACTGAAGAGCTGAACTGTCCTTTTCCCTCAGTCTTGCCTTCTTTGGTTTTACTCTGCTTTGATGCTGCTTCTCCAGCTTTGCTTTCCCTCTGCTCCCAGCAGTTCTGGATTGCAGAGGACTGGGAGCTGTGGGAAGCACTCAGGAGCTGGCTGTGCATCCCACTCGAACAGCTCCTACCCTTTTATACAGAACCACTGCCCCTCCAGCTGCAAGAACCTGACAGAAGAGGAGGGAAAGGGAAGGGCAAGCAGAGGTTGGTTTGAGATACTAAGCAATTCACCCATGTGATGATACAGTTGGTTTTTCCTCCTGAAAAAAGTGGAAATAGGAGAAGATGTCTTGCTCAACTGTTTCAGCCTGCCCTTTTCCTTGCTAGGCTGCCTCTTTTTGAAAGGATGCTGAAAACAATTAGCAAACTCTTAATACTGAAGAACAGAGCATGTTTCAGTAGCAGCAGATGAATTTTAGCCTCTGTGAATTTTTCCCTACTCTTTCTTGTGATTCCTATTGTGCTAGTGAGGACTCTTCTTTGGTAATATGTTCCTGTAAGGCTGAAAAGACATTTTCTTTTGAACTGGTATCTCACAACAGTTGAATTGACCTTTCTGTTCATACGTTGGTTCAAGTATGTTTCCAAACTTTTGCAGTGCAACTCCCCTTCTTTTGGGAAAGAGATGGGCACTAAAATAGAGTGCAGCCTAGGAATGGGAATGTCTGGGGCTGGTTTATGTATGAGCCAAGTGCAGGAAAACCTCCAGCTGCCGGCAGGACCCGCTCACATTCTGCTTTCCTCAGCCACAGGGAGCTTGGTGTGGGCTCAGGGAAACTGGCACTGGAGGCAGATGTTCCTCAGGAATAAGCCTCATCCCTTGAAAGAAGACCTTACTCGAACTTCTTCCCTTTTAGTGTTGTGGGCATAAAGGAGAAGCAGGGATAGAGTGAGTTGGATGAGAGCAGCCTCAGAGCCTGGCTCTGAAACTGGGTTGGACAGAAATGCTTTGTGGGCATAAAGCCTGATGTTCCTGGAGAGAAAAAGTTACTCTCTTGGGGTATTAACTCTACAGGAAGAAGGTATTTTGGAATATGAGAAATGTTTCTCCTTTAAGAAATCAGGAGCAGATTTTATTTCCATCATGTCAGGCCTGGGACTCTGTCCTGTCCAAGCCAGCTGAGGGCTGGTGGGCTGGACTTTGTTCCCTCCTCCAGGTAAACCCAATGGAGCAGCTTTTCACAGAATCATCTAAGCTGAAGCTACAGAAACAACCTCAGTGATTTGTTTCTTGTAGGAAAGAATTCACAGTGTTGGGTGGGATGTCAGAGCTCTAGAGGACCTTGCAAAACCTCACTGCTGGCCTTACCCCATCTGCTTCAGTCCTTGACTGATGGATGCTCGAGGGGTTTTTCCACCTGGCAGATGTTGCCCAAATGTAGTTTCACTCCCTGGTTAAACTCCCTCATTCTCCTGCTTGTTTTCTGGCAAGCACCTCAAACCCCTGGTCCCCATCGAAGGTGTTTAGGAAAATTCCAGGGTTATTGCTTGGTGTGGGGTGGTGTTTCATTAGGGAAGGTGGATTGCTGCTTGGAGCTGCTGCATTTATCTGCCTGCTGTGGAGCTGAACAGAGGCCAGGCACAGCTCCTCTCCTCCTGCAGGGGTAACTCCAAATAATCACTGTATTTTAAGGCTTGGAGGTGCCTGGCTTCAGTTGGTGGCACTGTGTGCTTAGCACGTGTGAAATCCAGCCTGGTAATTCCTAAAAGGAGCAGCCAGAATAGTGTGGAACAGAAATGAAGGTGAGCACAGCTGCAGGTATCTGCTTCTTGTACTGGAAAATATGCTTGGTGTACCTGGTACCAGAATAAAAGCATGTTAGCAGAGTGCCGGGCACAAAAAGTGCAGTTCCACAGAGATATCTGAGTCCTTCTCTGACACTTCTTCTCTTTTCCTGGCAGGTTATTTAATATTGGAAATGAGAGGGAGTTGGGAGAGGGGGAAATACCTGCTAAATAGCAACTCTCTAGGCTTATCTTCATGGTGATGAGACTTAATGAACTACAGGAAAAGATTGTGATTTTGTTGGCAGCAGGATAAGGGCAAAGCTAAAAATTGTCACATCTGATGATTATCTGCAGAACAAACCATAAAAATCCATTAGGGGTAGAAATCTGGAGCAGACGCAGGGAGATGACACTGATGACCTGGAATCTTAAATTTCTCTTGAAGAGTTAGTAAAGTAAAGAAAAGCTTCTTTCCAGCCAAGAGATAGCCCTTGGTTTTTCTGACTGAAGCACCTTTCCTTGGGATCTCTCTGGCACCTCTTTGGCAAGATGTTTGAAATGTCAGGGCAGCAGCTGGTGCAGAAGGCTGGCCATGCTGCAAAGTCAGCTAAGGTCAGACTTGTCACAGGATCAGGAATTATAGGATGTATAATAATGCAGCAATGGTTCGTGAAGTGATTAATTTGTATTTTATTTTCCCCAAAGTGTCTTTACCTACGTTTTATAAAATGCTCACTTTTTACGTACAGTTGGGTCTTGGTTTTTTCATGGAGTTTAATTTGGGAATAACCAACCCCTTCACGGGAGCTCTTCTGTACCAGAGGTGAACCCTCCTCTGCCCTGGAGTCAAGGACAAAACTCCCATCAGCTTCAATGGGGCCAGCATTTCCCTTCCTATGCTGCCCAGCGGACCAGGGAGGAACAAACCCAGTGGCCTCAGGGATTTTTAATATGCAGCTGACTCAGTGGAACAAAAAATGTTTTACTTGACTGACATTCAGGTAAAACCACGATGGTACTGAACTTTCTTTTGCCAACTTCACCCTGCGGATCTGTCAAGGCTGTAACACACATTCTGCTGGCTGAGAAGGGAATAAAAACAGGCGCCAAAAATCATTGAAAATAAGATAATTGCTGGTGGAAATTTGTTGGGAAAATAGATGCAGGGTTTTTTATCCCGGATGCAGGGAAAACAGGCAGCCAAACAACCTCCCCAGACTTTTGGCTTCTATTTCTTTGTGCAAAGAAAAAGCAGATGCTCAGGAAAGACAGCAGAACAGCTGAAGGTGGGAATTCAAAGCCGGGAGCAGGACAGGAAGAGCAAATCTGCCTCCACACCCATTGTTGCTTGGTGCAGTTTCTTGTAATGTTTTCTTTCTGAGTTGTGTTTATCCTTGTTGGTAGTAGGGCTAATGACCATCATGTTCCCTAAGCCTTCCCCAGGAATGAGCCACGCTTGCTGGGTGGCTCCTGGAGCAGCCAGCAAAGCCTTCCTGACTCTGTCATGAGCTTTAGGAGCTGAAAACTCAACTCAGGCTCTGACTGAACAACAGCGAGTTAATGCTGGGGCCAGCAGGGCTGAGCTGAGCACACTCTGCACTTGGCTAAAACCAGGAGCATGCCCTGAGCTCAGTTTTAGTGGGACACAGAGAGCTGTTTGGAGCAGTTTCCCTGCATTTTGTTGTAAGCAAAGTAGCTGATGGTGAATGCTGGCCCAGCCTGTATTTCCATCCCCCCAAACCACACACAGACTGCTGGTGTGCCCCAGGCTCCTTCCTGTGATTCCAGGCAGGACTGAATCCAAAATTCCCCAGCCCTGGAAATGTTCAAGGTCCAGCCTGGTCTAGTGGAAGGTGCCCCTGCCCATGAGATGATCTTTAGCTCCCTTTGAGCCCAAACCATTCAGGGGTTGTATGAAAATCCTGTTTTACCACACCTGTGTTTGATCACCACTTGCAGGCAGCTCATGCAACAGTCTGTCTCAGTAATGGAGCTTTAAGGACTGCAGAATGCAGTTTTTGACTGTCTAGTTTTCCTATCCCACCAGCAGCCCCCAGACCCTGCTCCCTTGTGCAGGGCTTCCTGTGGATGACTGCCCTCCCCAGACTCCCCATCCTGCTGGGATCCTTGGGCTGGGCTCTGAGTGCCAACTGGCTGGGGCACTTCTCCTGTGTGACACCAGGATGCTCCCAGGAAGGGATTATCAGCCACCTCTATTAGCCAGAGAAATCGGGAGAGGGATTCTCCAGGGAGAACAGCTGCATTCACTACAAGAACACGTGAGATAAACTAAGACACTTCCTTCACTTGGATGTCAAACTTGCCCAGTGAGCCTTGGCAGTAAATCCAGGCTTAGGCCTCCCTGCCCAAGAAACTGCTCTGCTTAAAACGAGCTAATTATTGCTGGGCTGTGCTGGTACTGAGCACAAACACGCTGGAACCAATTCCAGCCTCTGGGGCAGCTTTGCTGACCTCCCTTAAACCAAAGTTCATTAACATGTAGTTCCCCTGGTATCTAGGGCCAGTTTAACCCTGTGAAATTTGCAACAGGAGAGTAACTCTGGTAGCTGAGCCCTCTCCTGCACCTTCTGCCACCTCGTCCATCACCTGAGCACCTTCAGTGTGACTAAGAGGCTGCATGTCCTGAAACGGAACAGGTTTTGGTACCTGGCTTTTGTGGTTTACCCTGGAAAAACCCATCCTTTCTCTTGCAGCAAAAAGCTTTTTAACCACAAGGTTCCTGGAGTTCTAGAGACACAGTTCAGAAACTTTGCTACTTATATAAACAGACAGGGGTTTTTTTGGCAATTCCTCCCCCAATTTCGATAATTCTTTTTTTCATTAAAGGACAGAGGCTGTACCTGCTCTGGAGTTTTATCCGAAAAAATAGCCTTTGAACCTCCTGCCTTTTCAGTGGGGTAATCAGGAAACCTGCCTGTGATATGCCTGTGTGAGAAACAAAAGTGAAAAAAATTAAAATCCATAATCTTTCATTAGGTTGACAAAAATGTTACACAGTGGTGGAAACTTCCTATTGCAACGCCTTTCTGTCCAGTAAATTCATTAAAGCTGTTACCAACCCAAGTCCCTTATCCCATGGTCCAACAAAAACTGAAAGTTCTGTGGGAATTCCATAGAACTGAACATCACTTCATAGCCAAGAGATGGAGCTTTAAAGTGTTTATCCCTGGAAGTGTCCCAGGCCAGGTTGGATGGGGCTTGGAGTAACCTGGAATAGGGGAAGGTGTCCCTGCCCATGGCAGGGGGTGGGATGGGATGAGCTTAATGTCCCTTCCAACCCAAACCAGTCTGGGACTCTGTGATTTAATGTTTGTAGCTCTGCTCTCTGCTTTCAACATCCAGCCTTTTCTTTAAAAGGGATTTTATTTAAGCCAGGTTTTAATCTACAAGTTCCTGATTGTATTCCCAGGTGAGGATTTCCACCCTCAAAAATTTCCAATGCTCTTGCACAAATATTTGGTGATGGGAGATGGTGAGGAGGCAACAAGTGACTTTATGGTAATGTTTCACAGATGGCCCAGGTTACGCAGGGAGCTTCCAGAAAGAGGTTAAAAGACAGAGATAACAACTGCACTCTAAAGGCCATTTATACTGATAAGACCCTTCAACTTCTTTCCTTTTTATCGCTCTTCAGAATCCACCAGTAAGATTTTCTGTTTGTTTGGTAATATCAGGAAGGCTTTTCTGTTCCAGAGAAAATTCTGACACTGCAGAAAACCCTGGTGTTCCTTTCAAACAGCACGGTAATGTTTCCTCTAAATGAAAATAAATTTCCCTTGAGAAGAAAAGAGCTCAGAAAGGTCAATGTGATTCCTAAAAATTGCTTTCATTTGTTAAAAAACAACCGGTACCTTAAGGGACTTTCTTAGTCTACTGTTGAGCAGTAGGCTCAGTTTTAAACAGCATCTGTTCTGTTTCTGTAGGACCACAGGAAAGGTTTGGGTCCCTCACTGGCATTAAAGTAACGCCAATCACAGAATCAACAAACATTCATCTGTGCTTGTAAACTCTTTCTTGCACGTTCAACAACTGCTAGTTCTGTACACAAATCTCTGGTCGCTGCATCAGCAACGGGGTGTCACTGTTAGTGTGGGGTTCCAAATCTGGCAAAAATGGGATTTGGACCTCAAGAACCTGCATTGCTGGTTCATTTATCATTAGCTCAGGTTTCATTTTTCACAAACAACTGGAAAACAGCTCAGTTTTATGTTGAATGCTGCTGCAAGCCTGTTTTACAGTACCCAGCTCCTCAAAACCTGATGGTAAAGCTGTTGCTACTTTAATGCCCGCTGGGAAGAAGGAAAGGCAATATCCACTGGGGGTGAGGGCTCAGTCTGGAGCCTGCTGCTCACTGAATGTGGTACCAGGGCCAGCTTTCAGTATTTATTAGTGTTACATTTGGTATTTTGTACTCACTTTTTCACTTTTAAATCATTTTACAGCTCCTGGAGATGGCGGGGGAGTGGAATAAGACGATCTTTAGGGCCCATTCTGTGATATTTACCCCTGGGGTATGAGGAGTGTGTACCTGTAGGAATTCTGCTCCATTCTGTAATTTGGCAGTGGGTTCTGGTTTACAGCCTGTGTTTTCTGTGTGGCTCTTCTGCTCCCAGCTGGTGCAGCAGTTTGGGATGATGTGGCTCCTCTCACCTTTTCTGTAGCAGGTGCTTATGCTGAGGAACAACTTGGGTGAGGAAATAATGCCCAAGTGGCATTGTATGAGTGGCAGAAGTGCCAGGTTTTACTCCTCCCCAGCCAGGGATACCTGTGTTTTTGTTGGGGGCAGTGCAGGCTGTCAATTCCCATGTCACCAGCGCCCCTGGGAGCAGAGAGCTCCCATGTGTTCTGATTCTGCTTGTTCTTCACTGGCATCTGCTCTTCCCTTGCAGGACTTCATCCTTCCCTCTGTACTGTTGCTTAGCATATCAATCACTGTCTGAGGGTCTGGGAGTGTTCTTAAATCCCATTTCCCTATCCAGCCTCTCCTGGGCTTTTCTTTTCCTCTTCAAGGTTTGAAAAGGCTCTGACTTCAATCTTGTGCTGCCTGGGAACCATGCACAGGCATAACCCTGGTAGGCAAATTCCTCCCTTCCTGCAGCCCTCTGAGTTCAGAGGTTAAACCAGGGAGTCCCTTGGCCTGTAAATCTGCCCAGGAAAATGCAGCCATTGATCTTCCTGGTCAACAGTCCACTTTAAACCTAATGAATCTCAATTTGCATTCTCCCTTCACTTTTTGGCAGCATCCTATCACAACGGGCTGTCTCATGTGTTTGTCATAAGATGCTAATTTGGATTCAACTGCACCTGCACTCTTTGTATGAGCTTATTTTAGAGCTGTAAACACCAGGATTAAAGGAGCAGCCAGAGAAGCTGTGGCTGCCCCTGGATCCCTGGGAGTGTCCAAGACCAGGTTGGATGGGGCTTGGAGCAACCTGGGCTGGTGGAAGGTGTCCCTGCCCATGGCAGGGGTTGGTGGGGCTGGATCAGTTTGGAGGTCCCCTCCAACCTAAACCATTCTGGGATTCTGTATTCCTGTATCTTTGTCTTGTGAGATAAACCACAAGTCATCTGTGGCTCCAGAGGGCCCCACCAGATATGCTGCACGTTGAACAGCTCTGTGAAATTAGAAGGAGCTCTCAAACATTGTAGAATGACTTTGAGCTTGCTTTACAGTAATAATTGTTCAAATAATATTAAACTGCCCTCCCCTTTTGAAACTTCCTAGAAACAATGAAGTCATCGTGATTAGAAGCGACAATAGTGTAAGAAAATTAATCCAGATGATTTGAGAACTTGCTCCAAACTGGAGCCCCAGCAGGCTGCCTTGTTCTGCTGGAAGTGTGGAGGAGTCTTTTGGGTGGAAATCCTCCTTGGTCCCACCAGTGTGGCACTAACACGGTGTAAACCAGGACTTAGGGAGGGTGGAGCTGCAGAGGTTCCCATTGTCATCAAACAGGCTGACAATGGACCTGGGGGCAGAGGAGCATCATACCTACACTGCATGTTGTTGCAGCTCCAGTCCCTGTAAGGCTTTAGCCCACTGGAGGTCACTGAGTGTGCATTTCAGACTCGTGTTTGCTGGTTACAGTGCGCTCTTGGTTGAGTGGAAACCCCCAAACTACTTGGTGTGCATTTATTTTCAGTATTCACAGCACCTTGGCCCTCCCTTTGCTCTGTCCAGCTCACAGACTGCCCACAGAGTTCTCCCACCCTGCTGCTTTCTCTGCATGCACCCAGGGAGGAGCACTGGGCAGAAACCAAACTGGTGGTCAGGAAAGCCTGAAAGTCTCGTTGTGTGGTGATGGGGAGAGGAGAATGTGAAAAGCTTAAGCTCTCAATAACAGGAGTATTGGAGCATGTAATAGATTTAAGAGACATGGTGCATGTCAGGCACACCTAGATCTGAGGCCAGGCAGAACTCTGGGAATCTGGTACTTATTATTGCCTCAATATTTGCAGGGGAAAAAAAAAAAATCTAGCTGTACTTTTCTTGCATCTCATAAAAATGTGTAAATGCCAGAATTGGAAGAAGCAACTCTTACTTTCAATGTGATTGCTTCAGTGGGAGTGCTGACAATGTGTTAAGGACCACAAGAAAAAGCAGAATCAAATTGTATTGGATTTCATATGGAGGATGCAGGTCTGGTAAAACCCACTGCCTAAAGGAGCAAACGAAATTTGTAAGAACTGTGGCTGCTGGGAAGGACTTGATGCCTAAGGATTGCACAGACAGGATAAGATGGGAAGGTAGGACTAGGAAAAACCCTCCCTCCTCCTTGTGAGCCAAACCCCAGCCACAGCCTGGGGAAGCCCTGACAGCCTCAGGCCCCCAAACCCTGCAGGCAGGGAGCTGGGGATGGTTCCCAGGGGTGACCTGCTCCCTGTGGTGTGTTCCCAGGGTGCCAGAGAACAGCTCTGCCCTGTCCAGCCCAGCAGGGTCGGAGCTCACAGCAGACAAAACACCCTCCTTTGGGTCAGAGCCACTGCTCGAACAGAGCTACGGGAGGTTTCTGGGCTCTGGAGGGTGGTGAAGAAGGCACCTTTAGAAACTGTGGTATGGGGGGAATCCATCACACCTCTGGAATGCAGTGAAATCCTCTCAACAGAAGCAGAGCATGGGTTTGGAACAGAAAAGCCACCAAACTGGCATGAATGGGGGCCCTAAATCTGAATCAGACCAACTCAGCTAGAAGGGGATGAACAAGGATGGAGGAGTGAAAAGATATGATCTTCCCCTCCAGCTGAAGAAGAAAAGGATGTGATGAGGCTTTTTCTGCTGTATCTTGAATTACGTTACGTTCTCTGGTTCACTGTTACTGCTCCAAACCTATTCCACCTATAATAACTCAGATGTGTCAGGTGTAATTGAAAAGGAATGATCTTTTATGGTCAGCAGTGCAAACGCTTTTGTCTCTGACTGTGTAGCAAAGAGTTCTGGCTCTTCTGGGCTCAATCTTTGTTACAGCACACAGCCTGCAGAAGTGTCCAAGTTTTAACCAGGTTCAAAGGGTTCTTTAATGTCTCCAAATCCCCACCAGACCAGTATGAATTGGTGTGATTGGCAGTCTCTGCTCAGCCCTGAGAGCTGTGGCACCTCCGTTCTGACCTATAAAATAAATTCCTTGTCTGGGAGACGACCCTACATTGCACTTGTCTCATCTGTTGCTTCTCCCTCTCGTTCTTTTAGGAGCTTCATAATTTTTTTTAAGTGTTTTCTCTCTATTGCTCAGGGATGGTTGTAGTTAAGGCTAAATGTGGCTTTTGATTTATGAGAACACACCATTGATTCAAACATTTTGTCTGGTAATAGACTCAACAAGTTCCTATCTACTCTGTTCTCTGGTGTGGTTTTACACGTGTTATTCTTGCTTTTTGACCATAGCTTCTTGAGCTAATTGCATAAAAGGCCTTGTCAGGAGAAATAAATTGTTCTTTGGAGGAACAAGAGTGTTCAGCTCTTCAGGGTGGGAAAGGATGTGGGCTGTGTGGAGAAGAGAAGGCATGAAGGATGGTGTGTGCTCTAAGAGCAGGGACAGAGGAGTGTTCTGTTCAGGAAAGGGACAAAAACAGAGAGGGGGAACTCCTTAAAGAAATAAACCCCTCGTTTTGTAGTTGTTGCCTGTTTCTGTAATCCCACCTGATATGGGTTTTCTCAGACTACTTAAATAGCACTGCTGGTTTATTTTAGGTGTCTTTGCTGCTGCATTTTTTTTATCCCTTTCTCTGTGTGCTTTCTTTGGCCCTTTGAAAGTCACTTCCAGAAAAAACAACCTAGGCAAATACAGAAATTAATTATAAAGCAAGATTAATTTCCACAGCATTCTTATCATCTTTAAAGAGGTTGAACACAGACTTATTACAACTGAGGTTTTATCTGAGGTCCTGATCCTGCAAGAGTTGGCCTGGATGTGTGATTGTTATGCATGGAAGTGTTTCAGTGTTTGCAGGGAGGTGTAGCTGGAGGATCAGAAACTTTATTGTTCTGGATAAAGATTCAGCTTTAAAAATTTAAGCGAGGCCAACAATGTGTGAGGAGAAACATTCCCACGGAGGAGTGAGAGTGCAAGGTTTGTGGGGAAAGGTGATATCCTTTATTATAGTAACTATCATAATTAGAATGGTCTTTTGGGCTCCCAGTGCCTGCCTTAGATCTGAAATGGGAGAAGTGAACTTCAAAGCCAAGGAATAGTTGGGAATAGTTGTTGGAGGGGACAGACCGAAATGTGGAATGTGGTAATTCTCTCTGATAGTTTTATTACATGTAATATAAGGAAAGGTAGACCTTTGGCTGACCCAGTGCAGTTGTTGTTGAGCTTCTTGAGTTCTTACAGTGAAAGAGTCTGTTCTGCTTTGTCATAAAGTTATTACCTTTTCCAGGATCTTTCTCATCCTTTAGAGATAGCAATAGGTAATTAGTGTACTGGCAAAATGGGAATCTCTGTTCCCCTTCACACAGACTCAGGCACGAGCCTTCTCTGCCAGGACTCCTGGTTATTCTGATTGCTGCTGCAAACCATGAGGGAAGAAGATCTGTCTTTTTTCTTTTGACCTACTGGTGCCTTCAAAATTCTGACAAATCATTCCCGGTTAAAAATGGCAATAGGTTTTTTTCTCTCCTTGGAATAATTTGATACATGGATGGTAGCACTGCAAATTCATCCTGAGTTTTTGAATGAAAATAAAAGACAATGCAGACACAAATAATGCCAAAGAGAAACAAAAATATTTACCATTCCAATATTAGCTTCAATTAAAAGAAGCTCTGAAAAAATCAGAAGAAAAATCTAGCAATATTGACACCTACAAAATGTCCTGGTGCTCCGATTTTTTGTTCCTCCACACACTCAAAAAATTTAGTCCAAAGTTTTCTTGGAGCCCAAATCCAAATTAACTGAGGACTGGGAGAAATCACCTCCTGCCAGACAGAGCTGAGCTGCTGTGCAAGAGCCAATAACAGCCAACCTGTACTGAAAGCTTGGGCAGACCCCGAGGGCTGCTGAATGTACCCAGCATGGCATGGAAATGGAAAAGAGATTAAAAGGACTGCAAAGGAGAGCCCTGGAAGGCTGTTCAGAGGGTTTTTGGCTTGACTCCTTCAGCACAGAACAGCCTTGGGCAGCAGTGCTGGTAAACCTGGTGTGAGGCTCTGCAGTAGCACCAAAACCATCTCCTGATGGAACCAGGGACACCTGGGGGGTCCCATCCTCATCCTTGGAGGGCAAACAGGCATCCAGCACTGCATCCCTGGTTTGTTTGCTAGGTGTGAGCTTCTCTGAGTGGGCTTCCTTCTCTTTTGTCCTGAATTATCCCCCCGTGTTTACAGGAGCTGGGCTCTATTCCTGGGAACTGCTCCTTGGAGCCAGGCTGTATTCCTGGGATCCAGTCTGTATTCCTGGGAACTGCTCCTTGGATCAAGGCTGTATTCCTTGGATCAAGGCTGTATTCCTTGGATCCAGGCTGTATTCCTGGGATCCAGGCTGTGCTCCTGGGAACTGCTCCTTGGAGCCAGGCTGTGCTCCTGGGATCCAGTCTGTATTCCTGGGAACTGCTCCTTGGAGCCAGGCTGTATTCCTGGGATCCAGGCTGTGCTCCTGGGAACTGCTCCTGGGATCCAGGCTGTGCTCCTCGAGGGGCTGTCTCAAAGGATGAAGGGCTGCTCCCCCCACCCACAGCCAGACTGTCCCCAGGCTTCTTTCCAGTGTCAGCTTCCTGTTGACTGTCTCCAGCCTTTGGAGGAATGTGCTCCTGTCAAGGAGCCGGTGGTGGGGAGCGCGGGTCGAGCAGCCCTTCCTGCGGAGGAAGAACTGCCCCTGGGGACTGCACCGGGTCTGGGGGACTTGGCTCATGGAATAACAAGCACTCTGGAGCACACAGCTCCCATTAAACTCTCATCTGTTTTGATTTTCTTATATCTTTCCATCCTCTTTAGACCGAGGTCAAAAATACAGAAGCCGGCTCGAAGAAACGCCAGGTCAAATTCCCCCTATGTTTACTGAATTCCTTACCTTTGGTCAGCTTATCCTGCCTTCATAGAACACCCAGTCCTGATGCAAATTTGGCAATATTTCCAGTGCTTAGCATTAAACTTAAGAGACTGAAACAATTATGGGCAGTTTTAAGCAAGATTACTTTAACTCAGACTAGAAGCTTTGCGAGAATAGTTTTCCTGCAGAGTCAGCCAGAGGGAATCAACAGAACTTTATTAACACAATATGAATCCTGTAAAGAGGAAAATAAAGCATGCCATTTTCTGTAGCAAGGCCAGCCAAGAGAAATAACTTGGCCTCCAACATCACAAGTTTCTTTGGGATTTGGAGTGAAATGGAGTATAGAGAGCATTTTGTCTGATGGGATTTGTTTATGAGAAATTTGAGCGATTGTTTTTTGCTTCTTAGCAAGGAGTCAAGGTGTTAGTGGAACAAAATGCATCTCTGGAAGGGGCAGGAGACTGTAACCTGGGCATGGCTGCTTCAAACTGCTTTGCCATGACCCTTTGCTTTCACCTGAAGATAATGCTTTGGGCAGGGTTCACAAAGGGTGCCCTGGACAAGTCGCCCACCTGGAAAAGCGCCCCTTTCCCCCCAGCCCTGGGCTGTCTCTGCCAGGAATTTGCCCTCCTCCTGGTTCTGAAATGGTTTTGCAGACGCTGCGTTTCTTCTGCCACCACCTGACTGTGAAAGGGAGTGGAAGTATTTCGGGGGTATGGGCTGGTTAACACCTCCCTGAGGGGACTGTGCTCTCCCCATCCCGCTGCTGAGGAGCTGGATGGAGAGCTGTGTGCATGCAGAATAAATCCAGCACGCCCAGGACACAGCAGGCTCCCTGTGTGTGCCACACAGCACATACAACCCTCTCTGTAGGTCTGGGAAACTGGGGAATAACAGCCAGAAACAAACAGAAACTCTGCTTTTATCCACCCTTATTTAAATACTAGGATAAAGGTAGCACTGCATGGAGGAGGAATATGGTGATTAAAACAACCCCGATGCAAGTGGGGGTAAAGGATGTGATTTTTACTGGGTTTGTAACCGATTGCATCACTTCAGTGTGGTGAGGATGGGTAGATCTGAGTGGGCATTAAAGGTGGCATCAGACCCATTTCAGTAGCTCCTGTCTATGGTATTGATGCAGAAATGCAGTCCAGTCTGGCATAACTTATCTCTTGACCACAGTGGGTCCCATCTGGTCCCACCTCCCTGCTCAAGTAGGGTCATCTCAGAGCACATGGCACAGGATTGTGTCCAGGTGACTCTGGAATATTTCCACTGGTCATGGACAAGCTTGCCTGCCAGGACCCCCAGGTCCTTGTCCACTTTGAGAGATCTGGCTGTGGTTTGCACAAGTGTTTAAATGAACTATTTAAGGACAAATCTGAGGCAATTTCTTGTATATGAAAGCAGTGACAGTGCCTGACTTTTCCATGTTCATTCCAGTTGGCTTGTACAGCCTTGTTTGAATAAATCACCACCAGGTGTACACAGAGTGTAAAAGCAGGGAAAAATGGAGTGTTGCAGGATCCCTACATAAAATTAGAGATGTTCAGAGTCCTGGCCAGTGCTAGTAACCAAAAAGCTCCCTAGCAAGAAAAATAATTTTGAATCTCTACTTTGGCAAATAAAAAGTGTGAGAAAAGAGAAGGGGAATCATTCCAGACGAGCTCAGCCCTAAGCCAGGGATGGTATTAAGAGCAGCCATTTATCAGCAGTATTAGCTCCAAAACCCAGCCGTCTCTGCAGTCCAAGAAACACACTGTGATGCCTGGAGATGCCAAGTTCCTTAACTCTCACCTTTTTAGTGTTGTGAAAGAAGAACCGGGAGTGCTGTGTTGCTGTACCTGTCGGGTGTGTCTCTGCTGTGTGATCTACAGCCTCCTGAAACTGGCTGGAAATGTGGAGACTGATAAAGAACTGCAAACCTTTTGTAGGGCTCTGGCATTGCCTCTCTAAGTGCCTCTATTCTTCTGCACGTGTTACTTGGTGGGAGACATGCAAATTTAACAAAATGCAGCTTTTAAAATTATTGTTCATTTAAATGATGGCTTAATAATGTGCTTTTTAATAATTTCTTTGGTATATGGGGCCAGTGCTGCGGGGAGTTGATGGCAGCATGGCAAAGAGGTTGGAGAACCAGGGATAAGGGAGTATTCTCTGGGAACTTGGAAGAACCAAAGAGCCCAAAGTAGTGGAACAGGGAAGGTGGTGTGGGAAGTGCAGTTTGGAGGCTGAGACCTGCAGGGCAGGTTCGCTCACCTGCTAAATCTTAGGGCTCTTTGGTATTGTTTTTCAGGACTAGAGCTGTGAATGTATTGCTTCACAGGCCTCTACAGAGCATCAGCTGTTTGGAATGGACTTATTATAGGATAGTAGGGCTCCCCCAGGCAAAGGATGGGGAGATTAGGCATGGACAGGGATGGGATACAGGCACGTATGTGGGAGAGGCCACGATCTGCTGCTCCCACCTTCGTTCTTGCTCATTCCCAGGCCTCCCAAACTGCAAGCCTTGTGACACAGAACCAGTAAAAGCTTGATTTCCCAGGAGGATGAAGGTGAGAGGATGTTTTGGGCACAGTGTTACCCCTCTGCAGTGGCTCTGAGTGCTGAGCCAAGGATAGGAAGCACAAGTATGGAACAAGGCAGAGGGCACAGCTCTGGCTCTGGAATTTGCTCCCTTGGAGCAATTGTCTTTTGACTTGGAATCCTTGGAGGACTCTTGCAGCTGCACAGGCTGCAGCCTTTAACTTAGAGCTGTGTTTCAATCCAACACCTTCAGAGCTGGTTGCTGGATTAGAGCCTTTCCAGAAAAATCTGCAGGAAAGAGCTGGTGGGTCTCCCTGTGTTGTGTGATGGGGAACAGAAACCGAGAGGGAAAACTTGCTTTCCAACACCAAAGGATCACTGAGTCAGTAAAGGTGCTTTGAGAAGAGAGAGGGGACTCTTTGAGCAGATTTAGGAGTCCTGCAGTTTCCTGCTAGTGCATAAATGCCTCAGTAAATACTGAACCAGCCCTTTTTTGGTTCTATGCTCTTTGCTCAAGTCATAGAGTCACAGGATGATTGGACAGTCCCAGGGATAGGGAAAGACAAAGAAAATTGTGTTTGGTACAGGATCTTCACATTCATATAGTTATTTTGTACAAGTAGAGCCTCAGAAGGATCAGTAAACTCCCTTATATGCTATTGAATGTCTTTTCTTCAGCCTAGGATGGTCCTACAGTTCCCTGACACAGCACACAAACCGTAATAGCTGGGTGTGTTTAAGTTACTATAAATAATGAGAAATTCTGTTGTCTCTGCACAGGGCTTAAATGCAGCATGACTTAAAAGCCCTGGACTCTGACCTAGATAATAAAAACAACCTGCTTGAAGGAGTCTGACTAATCTCCCCCGTGCTGAAATTCCCACTAAAACTGAAACACATTGGCTCTGGAAGGAATGGATGTGACTCAGGTTTCAGGAAGGTTCTCGCTCTGCCTGCAGAAATACCCTCTTTAAACCTTTTCAGCCTTAAGCTGAGATGCAGTCCAAGTATAAGATGGGGATAGACCAACTTTAATGTGAATTCTGCACTGGGAAGAGTTTATCTCAGTGCTCACCAAACCGCACGGCTCACTGCCCACCTAACAAGGGGTATCCTGGTGCTCTCAAGGGGAAAAAAAACAACCACCCACCTCTAAGAGGAAAAAAAAAAGCTTTGTCGTGTGCCCTTGACACATCTCCCAGCCCTGGAATTGCAGACAGTGTTCTGCTGTCACCTAGAGCCTGTTCCACCAGTCCACCCTGGAGACCCTGGTGGGATAACCTGCTCCTGTTGCCTGTGTCCTTCTGCCCCCTCAACTCCTCCTCATTTCTGCTGAACACCCATTCTCAGTGTGACCTGGAATTGTCTATGCCAGATGATGGAAACCTCCCGGGTGTGGAATTCACTTGGAATTCAGCACTGAAGTAACTTGCCAACAGTGTGTTAACTAATCCTGGTGGCACACTGAAGCCATGGTGCCCTGAATCAGCCTTACATTCCACCAGTCTGCTGTCGTGGTCCCCAAAGACTGAAAAACCCACTGCCAGTGAAACTGTGTTTCAGATTTACACATATCCCTCTTCTCCTGAGAGAGAGAATAACAGGCTGTCAGCCACAGCCACATCCCAGCTACAACTTGCATGCCTTCATCTCCATAGTCAAATGTGGCCCCCTGACAATCAAGTATTTTTGCTGCATTGACCTGAGCTCGCTAGCATGGACATTTGGGGACCTCTCTTTTGTCTTTGCCTTGGAAAAGCTTAATATTTTCTATCAGTCTTTGGTTCTGACTGTCCCTAAATTTCAAATTGGGAACTCATAGGGTTTTTTCTCCCCACTTATATGTCCCTTTCATCCCTCCTCTTCTGATTCTGCCTCTCCAGCTCCTCATGACTGTTTCTGCTGTGCCTTTGCTCTGCCTGTGTCAGTCCATGCCACGGTTCTGTTTCACCCCACTTGCCTCCTTTCTTGTTTGCATTCTACAGAGCCAAGGCTGAAAATGTCTTTTGCACCCCCTCTTCTTGCTTCTCCAAAGAGATCCTTCTGTGGAGCAAGGGCTGTAGCTTGGGAGCCACTGCTCTGTGCTTCATGTTCGTTTTTATTCTCCTCACTTCTAAGCTTTTCCTCAGTCTTTCTCTTCCCAGAATATCCATTAAACACCTCTCCTCTGCCAGCCAGTGGCTCTTCAGTGCTTCTCTGTCCTTCTGCTAGGCACCACTGGGACTCCCCATTCTTTTTATTTTGCCTGAGTCTTGTTCCTGTATCCCAGCAGATCTTCATCCCCTTTGCTTGCTGGAAATGGGGAAGTGGGAAAATTGGTTCTCCCACCTGCTCTGTGTGAAGTTGCAGGAGGAGACACCTCTCCCTGCCGCAGTGGAGTGAAATAATAGCTGGGCTGGGGCTCCTCCTCGTCCCCTTGGGATTCAGTCCCTTCTTTCTTTCTTCACTGATTGGGACTCTGCCGTGCTGGTTAAACCAAGAATAGATCAGATGGTGGAGTGGGCTCCCCTGGGCCAGGCCTAGCAGGTTTCTAGCTGGATTCCTGGAACAGAAACCAGCTCTGAGCTGAAAATCAGAGCCCAGTTATCAGCGTTAAACGCCCCATTGCTCTGTTCCTGCCTTCAGAAATGCTGTGTGCTGCCTTAGCACTCTGCTTGAGGGAGGGATAAAGGAGCTCAGCAGCCTAACAGAGCCCCTGAGCGGGGCACAAACCACAGCATTTCCCAGAAGGAGCCCAGTGCTGCCCTTAAAAAACACAGGGAGCTGTGTTATACCCCCTGGATGCAAGGGATGTTTGTGTCTGCGGGAGTATCTGTGCCAACAAACAAACCTCCTGCTTGGGGAGTGTCCTGGAGAGTTGCTTTTCATTGGGAACGCTCTGCATTCTCAGACTTTTAATTCCTAGATATTACAGAGATGGGTATGAAGTACTTCAGAAAAATGAACTAATTAGTCACCAGATTTCTTTTCTTCTGTGCAAATAGGCCAGCTCAGACTAATGCTATTTACTTTAGCTGATTCCAGACTTCTAGTCATATAAAGGAATGAATATTTTTAGGAGCTTTAATTCTAAGTAGGAGGCTTAGCTTCAAGGTCAGTGGACTGTGGGTGTCTGTGGGTCACTTGCAACCATTTCAAGAAGGTGGAAAAGGGAATCTAACCTTAGTTTGTTGTAATGGTCAGTTTTGCTTCGATAGTGCTACAAACCAAAAAGTTTGGATGCTGACATTCAATTTACAATATATAGGTCTGAAAATACTGGCTCCATTGATTCAGGTTTTTCCAAGGTGGGGGCTGGTTAAGGGTATAATTTTGGTTATACTACATAAATGAAAACATCTTTTTGCTCACAGGATTTAACACAACGAATTTCATCATTCCCTTTGGTCAACTTGCCTTTTGGCACAGAGAGGTCTTTGTTGTCCCTGTAAAAGTCCTGCCTCCACAGGCTGAGCTTAGTTGGCTTTGGACAGTCTTGCCTTTGGTCTGCAGCCACCAGGGTGGTTAGAGCTTTGCAGCTGAAAACTACAGAGACAGCAACTGGGGCAGAAATGGGGCGGGGAGAAGCTTAAGTCTTTTTGGGTAAGGTGCTCTAGAAACAAGAAGGTTGAGGAGAGCCTGGTCTGTAGAAGAACCAGGCTCAGTTATGGCTTTGTACTGAGATCTGAATGAGCTTTTAATGCTGTTAATGCATAATTTATATGCAAGTGTGGCAGAGGTGTGCAGTGCAAATCGGGCTGATGCAGAGATGGATGTGTGCCTGAAGTTCTGAGCATTCCTGCAGAAAATGCTGAAGAAAAGCCTCATCACAGGCAGAAAGCCCAAAGTGCCACAGCACTGGAATAGTTTCCCCTGATTTTCCACTGCTTGGGGAACAAGGCTGTGTGCTTCTGTCTGGCTGTAGCACCCTTGGAAAAGTCCTGAAGTCGATAAACTTGCTCAAAACCAACCATGCCTTATTCTCTGAATCCCCTTGGAAGCAGATGGGAGTCTGCTTAGAATGAGGACTGTTAGATAACACCAGGACCCAGCCCTGGGTTCAGTGACAAAGTCAGTAAGAAGAAACACTCGGGGAAAGGAGAGATCAATCAGGGAAGATCCCTAATGACTGTGTGATTCGTGATATCCGAATGCCTGTCTGGAGGGGAACAGCAGTGCTTGGAAAGCTGGTGAGGATGTGCTTATGTGCAGCACTGGTGATTAAACAATAGTTCATGAGCAAGACTTGTGATGTTGAAAACCCCTTGGGAAGCTTGATTTGCACCTGTGATGTTTTAAGGATCTTCGCTCCTTAAAAATTTCAAACCCTTGACAGTTCCATGAGCAAAATCAGCAGCAGAGCCCTTTGCATGTGTTTTTAATCACTGCATAGAGGTGGCAATCATAAATTGAAGTGTGGACTCATGGGCTGTTACAAAACTGGAGAGACAAGAGATCTCGGAGTTTGTGGTGATTTAGAAGGCAGAGCTGGTGATCTTATCGGTGCCTCTCTGGAGGTGTGACACCAGGGTTCAACTGGGCTCACAGTTTCAGATACCTGCCACCAAGATTTATGGGGGTTTCACCAAGAATGAGAAATACACGAACCCAGGGGCTTCCTGCTGACTCCCCCCCAGCCATTCAGCCACCCCCATTAATGTCAGTGCTCCTGTAAATTTTCACTAGTAGGCAACTTCTGCCACTGCACAGAAGCTTCCAGAGGTGTCCCCTGCCTCCTGTAAATCCAGGAACACCCAATAAAGGAGATTAACTGCAGATGGACTTAATAACAGTTGTCCCTCCCTTGGAATTAGAGGGGTTCACACTTTTTAAAAGAGGATGCTGTGGTGTTCCCATAAGCAAGAAAGGACTGAAGGGGTTTTTGTTGTTGTTTTGTTTTAAAAAGCTTTCAAGTTAGATGGTTGATTCCAATCAATGGGAGAACAGGTTGCAGAGCTGTGGGCTCCATTCTCTCCCATCATAAACAAACAATCCTCTTGTTTCTGATAACTTATTCTCCCTCTGTTCAGGGAAACCTGGTGGGTTATTTGCTTTGCTGCACCCCTCCAGTGAGCCAGATGCATTTGTATTCCATTCCCCTGCTCCCTCCAGCCCTCAAGATGCCTGCCAAAATTAGTCAATAGATAACTACTCAGTGGAAGCTTTAAGAACGTGTTAGGAAAGGCTTGAACATTATCCATTAATGTTTACAGCTCCTAATTATGTTAATTAATCAGTCTTCGAGCCCAAAGGCAGGATTTTGGTTCCCACAGATGCACTGTGGCTGCTTGCAGAGAGGAGCTCAGCACGCTCTGCCTGCCAGAATATTTATGCAGGGCCCTGGACAGGTTTTGCTGTGTTGTTCCTCTTGGGTTTTGGAATTAGCTTTGACTGCCTGCATGAGGCACAGTCCAACATCTGGGAGCAGGCTGAGGCGTGCTCAGGAAGAGTGATGTTAAATGCGAGCTGTCCCTGCAGAACAGCCTTTTGGCAGAGAGCACTTTGCACCAGCACTAATTGTTATGATACAGAGATTACTACCTTGGCAAAACCTGAAGTTGTTAGTCCTGTCAGAAAAGAGGTGAAACTATGGAGAGGAAAAAGCACCCAGACATTGCTTCTTGTAATAACGTTTTTGTCCTTGTGCAGGAAGAACAGGTATTTGGGCACAGGAGGACTCCTAAGCCTGTGCCATCCCCTTTCAGAGCTCCATTTTCACAATTCAGAGCTGGCTTAATTTTCCTCTCCTCAGGAAAACAAGATTTGGATAAGGGACACAACTCAGACTGGCTGCAGAGGGATTCAGAAGGAGAATCTACTTGTTTTGTGCTATTTCCTATGGAATTCAGTGTGATTAAGCTCCCAGTGCACAAAGTACCAGATGGTAGGAGAAGATGTATTTAACTCCAGTAAACAGGTAAGGACAGGAGGAAACAGTGGTGTAGATGTAGACCTCTTTCCAGTGTAGAACTTATTAGAATTACCATTATTTCTAAGTCATTAGAAATAGTTAGCTCATCCTCATCTGGTGGAATTAGCACACAACCACTTGGTTATCCCCATATCCTGGTTTTTACACTGGACTCAGCTGCTGCTTCTGGCTGCAAACTTTTGCTCCCAAAGTGGAAGGTTGCACACAAGTGGCTTGTGAGTGTGTGACAGTCCTTTGATGGTGACAGGGAAAACAAGTAATGACAGTGTGGGTTAGGTGAGAAGGGAGCAGAGGTTCTTCACCTGCCTGTAAGTGGCTCTGTGGGCAGCAGCTCCTGTCTGTGCTCAATATCAAGTACCATGTACCAGAGAGGCACTACTTTTTAGGTTCCTGCAGTTTGGAGGAGTGGCAAAGAAGGGAATGAATTTTCCAGAGTGCCAGGACATTGTGTGGGGGAAGGACTGTGGTCAGGGGGCTGGTGATCTCTGGGGCTGTGTGCCAAGGAACCCCAGACTGGAGGTTGCCCTTTGAGACCTGCCTGCTGCTCGTGGCACTAAAACTGGTTCTGAAGCAATTCTCCCATCAGCTGCTCCACGAGCTGTTGCTGTATTGTGGGGGGGCTGCAATCCAGGCTCCTTGGCCACTGCGAAAGCACTTCTGGCAGGTGGAGGGCACGTGTATGATGAGCCAGGTGGGACTGGAAAACAACCACCCGGCTCTGGAGGGACTCAGAGGGACCATTCCTTGGAAGCAGAGTGGAGGGACACGGCGAGGGGCTGCCCCTGCCTGTCACCACTGAGGTGTCATCCCTCTGTGTCCTCTTGGCTGCTGGTGGATCGCCTGGCAGCTCACACACACGCTGCCATTAACTCCATGAAGAGCAGCATGTGCGGGGTGTGACACAAATGAATACCCTCCCTGTTCCGCAGAGTTTCAGTGCACAGCCTCTCTCCCCATCCATCTTCCTCCTGCCCCCTCCTTCCCCAGCCCTGCTGCCCCCGGAGCGCGTGGATTGGCAGTAAACTCAGCTCAGCGGAACAGCCACCTGAAAAAAGGGGAATATAACACGATCACTTCCTATTTCTCTCCCTTTTCCTCTGCATCAAAGGCTGGGCTGGCTGTCAGCAGCATTCAAAATGAATAAATAAAGTGCAGGAGCCCTCCCCTGTTTCAGGAGGGGTCTCCTTCACTCCCCACGAAGCTCGGCCGGTTCTTTTCTGACACTGCCCGAGCCAGCAGGCAGAGCGAGGAGATCATTCAGAGCCAATCAGTAAAGTGTAAACCTATTAGGAGGGCACATTTACCCCTCGCCGCCTCCTTCCTCCCGAAAACCAATCCCCAAATCCGTGGGAATGACACATAATGTACACGAGCTGCTATTACTGAGCTCCCCTGTTAGGAGGTCAGCGATGCCGCTGATGGAACGCTCCCCAGAGCTCCGAGCGCGGCCGCATAAATCCTCCAACAAAGTCACGGCACAGTTGGTTGCAGCTCCAGGGCATGAGGCACATCCCAGCAGAGCCTGTGGATGAGGCACATCCCAGCAGAGCCTGTGGATGAGGCACATCCCAGCAGAGCCTGTGGATGAGCCTCTCCCTGTGATTCCGGGGGCCAGCGCTGGCAATAAAAAACCTCATCTTGATTTCTCATCCTTTGCATTGATTTCTGTCGGAGAAGACTTGTCTTAGACAAAGATACTGTTGTATTTCTCCGTATAATAAAGGGATCCTTCTCCCCTTTTCTTCCCACCATTTTTAAATTAGATTGAGGGATGACTCCAGTAAGACCTGCAATTTGAGAACTGTTTTTATGTGCAGTGGGTAAAGAGTGGAGAAGACAATGATGACTGGTTTTGCACATGCAGTGCAAAACCCTAAATGTGAAATCAGAGAAAAATGGGTTTGGTCTGGAGTGGGGCAGGAAATTGAAGCTAAAGCCCCAGCTATGCAATAGTTATATCTTAGCATGAAACCCTGTTACTAATGTAATGGATGGAATCTGTGGGAGCCAAGTGATTAAAATCCAGACTCAGACGTGTATGATCATAGCAACTGTTAATTCTGGAACATTTGGACTCCTGCTCCATGAACCAGAGCTTGAAAAATTAAAAAATAAAAAAAGAGGAGGCCTGTAGGTATCGTGCAGGAAGCTTTTAAAAAGATCTCTCAAAACAATTCTCTTTTCTTTTCTAGCACGGTTGGACAAGGCCACGTGGAAATCTAGAAAGCTTTCTGTGAATAACTTGAAAACCAAAGAGCAGCTCCACAGAAGTGATCCCAGATAAACAGGACGATGGATGGTAAGGGCTGTATCAAAATTATTTTGTCTTCTCTACAGTAGGATGGGTGTAACCAATTGGAACAATTGCATTTAATCGATTCCTTTGGGTTTTGCTTTCTTTTGCTTTTTTAGAACTCCTCTTCATAAGAAGCTGATTTGGGTCTTGAAATGACTGAAGCTGTTCCCTTGTGCAAAGTAAGTGGTAAATATTTACAGCAGCTCTCACAGGTTGTGAAATTGAACATGTGCTCATTGCTTTTGTAATCTAAGAGTAACTCTGCTGAAGGACAATACCTGCTAATTGTATCTTATATCGCACCCTTTTCTTCTATCAAAATGGCCTGATTAAAAGCTTAAAGCTGTTTTTTTGTTAAATTTTTTAAATGTGAGGTTCTTCTAAATGGGTGGGTGACTGTCCAAGGTTGGAGGGGAGCTGCTTCCTCAGCCTGTCCCAGCTGCAGCAGAACAGGTCTGGCTGAAGGCTTTATCCATAAGCACTCTAATGGATCTGTCCTATTTCATATCATCCCTTGCTCAGGAAAAACATATCCATAAAGCCACTCAAGATCAGTTAATGTGGTGCTTATATTCAAACGTCTGCTTTAATCTTTGTTAATTTTCAGGGCTAGATGGGATTCAAGACTACTGAACCTGCCTAGACGGACCAGACAACTCAAAGGTTAGCTAAAGAACACCTTATAACTTGTATAATCACATACTTAAATGCTGGGATACTGCCTGTGTCTGCCTCCAGCCTTGAAGTCCCTCCTAAAGCTGGGCCTCCTGAGCACACCTGGGATATAAATGCAGCGAGGGGGGCACATTTCACTTGCAAGGGCTGCTAAAAGACAGCTGAGCATTTACACCCCCCCTCGGCCCCCCGAGCACTCTGCAGGTACCCGAGGCTGGGGACTCCCTCGTCAGGCAGAGGCTTTGATGAAGTGCTCCCTCAGCCACCCCTCTCCACTGAGTGATGGCTTTGGCTCCCTCCAAATGATCCTGGCGATGGCTCAGGCTCTTGGTTGGCTCTGCTGTTAAGTGATTTAACTTCTAATAGCGTCTCATAACTGTCTTTAAATAGGTTTATGGCTCAGACCTTATTCTCTAATCTCCTACAGAAACACTGTTATTGGTTCCCACTACTTCAGTGAGTTCTCCTCGAGCTCCAGAGCCAAGTTAATTGGACACGACTGACCTACGTTAGAGGATGACTATTAGGTGAGGAATATTAAGCCAAGGGAATAATAAGATCTTTCTGTACCTCAGAACATGCTGGGAGCCGTGGGGAACAGCAGGAAATAGCAGCTCAGGAAGAGCAGGGTTGATTTAGGGAATGGGGAAGTGCTTTGAAATAACTGAGGTTTGTAAACCCAGCAGCCCTTCCTAAAGGAGAGTAAAAAATAGTACACTGGGGTCTTGAGTGTCTACAAGAGGCAGAAGTACAAGAGAGCAGAGAAACAGGCTGTGGCAGACCTGTGAGAGGACTGGTTTTGACCATTCTTAAACACTTCACTGTAGCACAGCCACCCAAACCTGATTAAAGGGCTCAAGGAATAAACAGAGCAGGATTTCATCAGAATGAACTTGTGTTTCCACCTGGAAAGGCAAGTCCAGCATACTGCAAAAGCACTGAGTGATTAATGGAGGTGACACTTGTCCACAAGGCAAATCTGAGCCCTGTAGCATCACTGAGCAGCTCTAGACACAAAGACACCTTGCAGACCAGGTGAAACCTTGCTGCTGAATGCTGAAAGTTCAAGGTGCTGCTTCCCAATTTACTTTTATATACTAATCCACCAAATAAGCTAAATTCTGGAAAAAAATCACCTGTATTATAAAACCAGCCTTAGTAAAAGACTTTACAGGGTGACCGTGTGAAAACTTGCAGTCTGAAAACTTTGTTGGCTGAAGCCTGAGAGAAGTATAGGTGTCAGCACTGGGTTCAAGAATGTGTAAGTATGTGCTTAACTCTACTGAGACGTGAAGTTTCCCTGAGATCAGCAGCGCTGCTTAAGTCAAGTTGCATTTGGAGGAGTGTCTCGAAGGTCAAACCTCAAGTGCAAACCCACTTCAGATTCCTGTGGGCTGTGGGATAATGCCAGCAGCAGGACCTGGAGGGCAGTGCCAGTGACGTGACATGATTTGCTATGGCAAATAATTACACTCCTCTCTCATGGAAGAGTGACTTCTCTCTCTTAAACCTCGTGTCTTCAGATAGGGAAGAAAGTTTATGTTCCTGAAGTTTGGAGTGTGCTTCCTACAGTTACAAAGGCTGAGGCCAAGGTGACGTGCACACTGCAGGTGTCCCCACAGCAATGTCTGTGGACCTGACCCACGGCCAGTCCCTTGGGGAGCACCTCTGGTCCCTGCCAGGAGGGTGTCCTGGTCTGGTGTCCCAGCCTGCAGTCCTGCAGCTGCTGCAGAACCAGCCCCTCAGCTGGGACTGGGATCACCCCCTCCAGATGGATTTGGGAGTCTGTAGGAACTCCAAAGTCAGGCTTTGGGGCGGCAAATGCACTTATGAAGGGGCAAGTGTTTATCTCTGCTCACCTGCACTCAGTGAAGCACTGGCTGATCTGATCCTCGAGGGTTTCCTTGATGTGGGGCCCCTCTGTTTCTTTCAGCTGGTCCTTGAAGGAGACCTCGTCCTGTCTCTCCTGGACATCACCTTGCAGGGCCTCCACTTTGCCAGCATGCTTCTGGAAGCTACTGGTTGCCTCCAAGTGAGGAGGGAGAGTCTGGAAACACGAGGAGAAAATAAAAGGTATGAATTAAAATAAACTTAATATTTACTGGAATGCCAGGCTGACAGTGAATACGAGCTTAAGCCTTAATTTACTTGCAGGAAGGCAGGGAAAAAGGCTGTGTGCTCATAAAAGGTGCCTGGATGCAGACAATGCTCTATTGTTGGTGTTTCAGCAGTAATTAACCACATTGCAATGTACAAAAACAACCCTTCCAGCGTGGGATCCCGGGATCTCAGCGAGACAGGTGAGAAAGCTGCTGGCCTGCAAATGCCAGCTTTATCCATGTCAGAAGGGTGCCAGAGAGTTTCTTAATTGAATTTGCAAATGTTTGGACTTCCTAGTGGTATTTTTTAATTAGGCAGTATTGTTTTTAATTTGGTCACTGCAATTCTTATATGCAGTGCTTGGTCAGTGGTTTCCTGGTATTTTGTTGCAGCTGGTTCGTGCTCCTTTAGGAAATGGACTTCCCTTGAGGAACAACAACAACAACAAAAGAATAAACAACCCCCCAAACACTGTAATAAAAATCACAGCTCCCCAGGTTTCCCATGATTTGATAACCTTGGCAAGATGGGCTTCAAAGCTGGTTTCAAGTCTTAGAACAATTTCTGCCTTGTGATTGATTTTACACGTGTAGTTTGAGGGGGGAAAATGAAAGTCTTTCTGGTATTCAAATACAGAAGCATGAAAAATACCATCTGTGTGGGTGGGCTGAAACTTTGCATTTTTTGGCTTGCAAAGGTTGATAAAGTTAAGATATTCCCAGCATTCCACAAGCTGTCACTACCTTGTAAGTGTAGGGAAAAATCCATTTCAAAAGTTAACTTGTAAACTACCTTCGTGGTTTCCTTTGGAATTCCAGAACAAACTGTTTTCCACATACTTGGGAATTACTAATCATACTGTCTGATGGTGTATGACAAATTTAAGAAAGGAAAAGAGGAGAAAATATGATAGTTTGGTTTTGTAGTATGTTATTTTTACCCCTTAAAGTTGGTGACTGACATATAGGTGGCAGCATACATGAACATAAGCTCTTGGTTTGCATGACAAAAAAACCCTACAGATAGAATTTATTTAGAATTTACAAATTGTCCTTTAAGGGCACATCTCAGCCTGATTTGGTGATGCATTCTCTTTGTTCCTGTGATGCATTTTCCTGCGTGCTCCAAGTCCTAATTCCAGAGATCTCCCACGAAGACAAAAAAGCTCTCTCAAAGGCTTGGCCAGCTTACATTTAAGATCTGGTTTTCGGTGTTTTTCCACGGTGCCTCCGGGTTCCAAAAATCATGAACAAGTGCCAAGCGAGTGTGGTTTCAGCAGGTCCCCCCAGGGTCCCACACCATGCACAGCGAGCACAGAGGGCCCGTTCAGGAAAGCAATTTACTGCCTGCCCTGCCTCTGGGATGTGTGACTCGCCCTGTGCTCAAGGAGCTGCTCAAGGCCACCGCTGAGGAAACGGGCAGGAGGAAATACGAGCACCAGCGTGGCTTTGGGAGGTGGCTGCACATGTTCTCTTCCTCAATACGTGGTCTAAAAATGTCACCTTTTACCCTGAGATGTTGCTCGGTTCTCAGTTTCCATGGAAGTTGAGTGTCTCCAGTCTTCACCCTCAACAGCACCATTTATAAGTACGAGCACTATTTTTATTTCACCACTGTCTGCCCCACTGGGATTCAGCAAAGCCCAGGATGTGATGCTGCTTCCTCAGGGCTCATCTGGAGACCAGAGGAGCACCACGAGGCCTCTTTTCCAGTCTGAGATCTGGGAACAGGATCCCCGGGGTGCTTTCCCACTCAGCCATGTGTGTCCCTGTGGCAGTCCTCGAGGGATGCTTTCCGGGGGAGTTCCTCCAGAGGGGCACGAGGGTATCTCCACCGTGGGGAGGCTGACCCACAGCCAGTGGGGAAGGGCAGGCTGCTCTGCAGCACACACCTGAAGGTTTGAGGGGATATGTCAGGAGGTGGCTCCACCAGGTGAGCAACCTGTGCGTGCTGGGAAGGGGCAGCTCCACCTGACCTGCTGCATGTGTGGTCCTCCCTCCTCCTGCACAGGCTCTGGCACTCGCCTGACCCTGCAGTGAACCCATTCTAAGAAGTGGGAAATAATCCCTTTTGTCTTTCCCTCTCCTCAGGTTACCTGTCCCCTGGCACAAGGAGATGCCAAGGAGCAGCTGAGGGCCAGCACCACAGCAAGGAGAGTGGTGGGCAGGGGACCAGAGCAGCCTGGAGAGCAGCAGCACCCACAGGAGGGTCCTCCTGGCCATCCCAGCACCTTCCCTCGCTCAGCTCCACTGACCTGCCCTCGTCTGCATCCCGAGGGAGCCCTGGACAAGCAGCCTCTGTCCCTGTGAGTTTATTCATCCTCTGTTGCTGTGAGTTTATTCAGCCTCTGTCCTTGTGCATTTATTCAGCCTCTGTCCCCGTGAGTTTATTCAGCCTCTGTCCCTGCGAGTTTATTCAGTCCCATGGCCAGACAAGGTAAGAGCTGTGAGTGAGCTCAGGAGTAGGAAACCCTTATCTTTAAGTGAGGTAACAGAGCCCTTTAGCTGCCCCTGAGCCCAGTCCCGCTGTGCACACAGGCCAGGCAGCTCTAAGCCAGCTGCTCAGGTGCTGATAACTGCAAGGGCACGGAGCACGTTCTGGCTGGCAGAACCCAGCCAGTCCCTGGGTAAATATTGGTGCAGCTCCCTGTTCTGAGCCCCACTCAGCTATGATGCACCTGCTGAAAACAACCTGGGCTGCACTCGGAGCCCCAGAGCTCAGGCACAGACATAACCTGGTGGAACAGCTCAACAAAAGGAGCTCTGCTGTATTTACCCTTTGCAGTTTGGCAAATTTTCTTTTCCAAAGACTGTCTTACTACATGAAAACAAAAGAAATAAGAACTACTTCCACCAGTAAGATTCCAGCCACCCACCTCTAGTATTGCACTGAAGGAGGGCACGAAGGAGAACAAGGACAGCTGACAAACTCTCCTCCTTTGGGAGGGACCTGCTGTCCCAGTCCTGCTGGTCCCCTGTTTGGCACTAACACGCCCCAGCTCTGGAGGGTGAGGGCAGTGTGGGATGAGGAGCCCCCAGGGATTTGGGGCTGTCTGATGTGGGGCACACGCAGTGCCCCTGGCTGGCAGTGAGGACCAGGAGGCCAACACGTGCCAGGAGCATCAGGCTGGCTCTGAATGGCAGTGAGGACATCATGCCATGGTTATTTGGGTTTTTTAAGTTAAAAATCACAGGTAAATGTACAGCTAGCCTGGCTTTCTATTCTGTTACTTTGAAATCAATGCACTGGAGTCAACAAAGAGCTGGACTTGAGGAAAAGAAGGGTAAGGAAACACCAAAGGAACTTCTGTGTACTTAGTCACAATTTCACTTGTTAACACATCTTAAAAACTGCTTCCTTGGACTATAAGAACTGACCCAAGTGTACTTAAGATCAAGGAAAGGAATCAATTGCTAAAGTAGGGAAGGAATAAGAAGATGAACTAGATAAAAGTAAGCGTGGAAATGAATTTAGCACCATAACCTAAAAGTAGACACCTGAGCAGCAGGAGGTCCTGAAGAGATATAACCAGATGTCTGGAGGGTGGAATTGTACCATTGTTTTAGCTGTCAGTTCTCTACCATTTGTGAAGTATTTTCATAGAAAACGCTTTTCTTTTGTTGAGTAATAGACAAACTGAGGAAAGAAAACAGAGTCCTCAGGCACCTAATGATGATATGGAATGTTTTAGACTATTAAAACATTTGGAAAAAAAGAAAAATAAATCCCTATGGATAGCATGGGTGATACCTCCCTGCTTTGCAGCTGAAGAAGGGCGCTGTTAAACTTGTTTTATTTTGTCTTGTCCTGGTCCTAAAAGTGTGTCCACCCCAAACCTCCCTGGGCTCAGAGTTTCACATGTTCCTAAGCCTGGCTCAGTAATGAGGAGGCAGCTGCACTGCCTGGGATCTTGTGTTCATCCTCAAGACTTCCAAAGCAGACAGAGTCCCTGTGAGAGCCCTGCTGGACGTTCAGTCCGCCTGACAGGGAGCAGAAATCAGAAGAAAATATGTCTTGAGAAGGCTTTGGCCATCCGAGGGTGCGAGAGGGAATGGGAAGTGAAGTGGCAGGAGTGCCCCGAGGGATGGGCAGTGCGAGAGGATGGATCCCAGCAATGCCTCCCTGTGACCCTCAGTGTCCCAGAACAGCCTCCCCGGTGTCCACAGGGCTGTCCTGGAGCTCAGGGGGCTCTATGAGACAGCGTGTGAGTGCTGCTTCCACAGCCCTCGATGCTTAATGTGCACAGGAAGACAAAAGCCAATTTATTTCAACCATCACTTCCCTCAGCGCCTCTAATGTTCCTGCTTCTGAATCAAAGGGAGGCATTCTCCAGTAAGATGCTAATAAATAGCTTTTCCTTGGGGGAAGAAGCATTTTCCCATCTTTAAGAAATTTCTTTGGCCATGTGAAATTCAAATTTGTTAACTTGCCCTACAAACAGCAACTCATTTAGAAGCAAATTACAAATATTAGATGGAGACAGTGAACTTGATAATGCAACGCTGCCACATCAGTTGTAGAATAATGCATCTTAATGAAGGCTTCCCATGTGAATAAACCATTATATTTACAAGCTTTTCACAGTTAATGACCCAGAACTGGATAACGAAACTCACATTTTTAGTGTGGTCCTCTGTCAGCAAAAGTATACATATTAATAATTGATGTTGCTGTAAAAATAGGACATAATATGAAGATTCCCGGGTTTGTGGGAAAATAGGACTACACGGTCCATTAACTTAAAAGGCTTATCTAATGTTTGATGGGCTTTGTCCTTAAAATCCTTGTTTAAATTAATAAGGCAAAATGGACATTTGTCTAAAAGAGAATTTTATTCCAACTCATCAGTCACAAGTATGCTGCTGAGAGTCTCCTCTTCTTTACTCCTTCCCCCCTTACTCTCCCCAAAGAGAATCTGGGTCTTTGGGAAGCGGAAGACCCAAAGTGGAAGGAAGGAAGGAAGGAAGGTGTTACCTACATCAGAGTCAATGGGATGGAGAGCCATGAAGTTGATAAGGGGCTGGGAGAGTTGGGGCTGCCCAGCCTGGAGAAGAGAAGGTTGTGTGGAGAGCTCAGAGCCCCTTCCAGTGCCTGAAGGGGCTCCGGGAGAGCTGGAGAGGGGCTGAAGCTGGAGAGGGACTGCTCCTCAGGAGCTGGAGTGACAGCAATGGGTTCAAACTGAAGGAGGGCAGATTTAGGTCAGATACATGAAGAAATTCCAAGCTGGGAGGGTGGGCAGGCCCTGGCACAGGGTGGGCAGAGCAGCTGTGGCTGCCCCTGGATCCCTGGGAGTGTCCAAGGCCAGGTTGGACAGGGCTTGGAGCAACCTGGGCTGGTGGAAGGTGTCCCTGCCCGTGGCAGGGGCTGGCACTGGATGAGCTTTCAGGTCCCTTCCCTCCCAGACCATTCTGGGATTCTATAAGCTGTCCCTTTCCCCTTTCCCAGCCAGTTGCCCAGGTCCCTGTGGTGGCTTGCAGGAGCTGCCCCTGTGCTGAGGGACCATCCACAGCCCCACAGAGCCACTTTGTGGTCCCTGGTGGAGCACTGGGAGCTGAGTGGGCTGTGGCACTCAGTGCTCCTCAGCTGTCCCCCTGCGCCCACGAGGGCAGACAGGCAGCAGAACAAATACACTCCATTTCCCTCTGCGGGGTGAGGCTGATGCTCACACTGTGCCTGAAAGGTGGATTTACTGTGGCTTTTGTGCTGGGCACTTAATTTAGGATGGCTTCTTCCCCTGGACCCTGAAACACGCTCCGTGGTTTTATGGGACGTCAGGAAATGTCCTGCCACAGCCACTTACGTCCACAATTCCAATATTTCAGAAGGTGTACTGGTTGTGTAGCACTTTGCTGTAGATTGCTGGGTTTTGGGACTAGTATAGTTTGCTTCTCTCAAGGCCAAACTTAATTTCCTAAGCAAAGTATTTTTAAAGTAGTTTTAATGGTCGCTTATTTTCATCTGTAGTGAAAGTGAGATTTTTTTTCTTACTTTTTTACATTTGGACTATACAGACAAATAACTCCTTAGTAGCAGACTAAAATAATTTATTGCCAAAGCAGCCAGGGGCTGTTCTTCACTTAGAACTCTTACTCTTCTGGTGGAAGGGGAATGGAACAAGACAGGCTTTAAGGTCCCTTTCAACCCAAATCATTCTGGGTTATACAATTCTACTGAATTTTAAACTGTAAACCAAACTGCATTTAAAAGTTTGATATAGGATTTAGTTACGTCCTTGCTTTGTTATTTCCTCGGTGTAATTTGTCTGGCTGAGGGAAGAATGTATTTTAAAGAGGTCTCTTGTCTCATGAATCACAGAATGGTTTGGGTTGGAAGCACCTTAAAGCTCATCTCGTTCCAGCCCCCTAAATGAAAATGGTATTACTGTAGGCTCCATGGTACACAAATAGTGATAGCCACATCAATTATATGGCTGAATTCCTAAATTAGGCACAAAAAAAGGAACAAGTAAGCAAAATATATTGCATTCATTAAAGCTTCCCTACTCTCTGATTCACTTCAATGGCTTTGCCAATTAAAGTAATTGTCATATGGGCTCAAACAAAGCGTCTGTAGCAGGAGACCTTGTTAAAAAATATTGAAAATGGTTGTGTTATAGATTTATAGAATATATATTTAGAAAAATATTGACATGTGGCATTTTTTAAGAAGATAAGAAAATCTGAAGTGGAGAAAACATTTACATTCATGACCACATGAGTTTATACAGTTTTGGTTGTGTTTATTTTTGATATTATACCTGGGCAATGCTGTTACACTTGTACTAAAAATGGCAAGTATGTTTTGGGCTCTGAAAGGCAGTGATTTCATTGTTAGTGTGAGTCCAGCCAACAAAAGCCAAATTACTTCGCCTGCTTTTGCTTCCCAGAGTGTTTCTGTTTTAAAAACAAGCAGGTTTAAAATTCTTATTGAAAACAGGGCAGATTAGTTATCACTGCCTGGTGAAATGACAGATAACTCTGTGCTGACATCCAGGCTGCAAGTAAAGCAAAAGTCATTTTAATCCTATGCTTGGCAAAACCAGGCCTGATCTGTGGCAGTGCTGAAACTGCCCACTTTTAAGAGCTGAAGAAATATGTTAAATTTCACTTAATGGAGTTTGCAGTTTGTTAAGCCCGGTGTAATATTTATTTAGCCACAGCCTATAATGTTTACAGAGAAAGCTATTCTGGGAAATGCTAATTTTTTTTTCTGACTGGATGAAATGAATTATATTTATCAGGAATTCAAATAAGAAGGAATGTTTGGCAGACTGTTTTCTCAGATATAAATAAAAGTGTTATCTGAGACAACATGCCTAAATTAGGGTATGTTTAAAAGAGGTAAGAAGGAGAGAACAACTTTTTATTTGAGACCACACGGATCCTTTCATGTGATTATAGAGTCATGGAATGGTTTGGGCTGGAAGGGACCTGAAAGCCCATCCAGTGCCACCCCTGCCATGGGCAGGGACGTCTCCCATCAGCCCAGGTTGCTCCAATCCAGCCCCGTCCAACCTGGCCTTGGACATAGAGGAAGGAAGGACAGTGGAAAGAATATGTTGGAAAATCACAGAAGAGCAAGATTGCACCACTAAGTCTTTGGGAAGGGCTGGAACCAGGGAGAGCAGTGCAGGTGGAGAGAGGGACTTGTCTGGTCTTTTTGTGCTCTTTTTTCTCAGCTCCTCTGTAATTCCCCAGCCCACTCAGTGGGTTTCGGGGAAGAGAGTTTGATCTACTCTGGGTGGTGCAGAAACAAAAAAACCAAAAAATCCCAGGAGGTTCAATAAGAACTTTTACTTGCAAACTTTAGGACATTCCAATAGAATAAGGCACTTGGTAAACTTTTTTCCAGACACAACAAGGCACTTAACAAGGCATTGACTGGAATTTTTTGGTCTGACTTGCAGTATGTTTTGAGAACAAGAAGATAGGGCAAGAAAGAGAAGGACCAAGGAAAGAGGAAGGTGGATAACCACCACCCCAGGATCCAGCAGCATTTAAATCCGGGGAAGGGGAGTGTGCCACGTGTCACACATGTCACCACCCTTTTACCTGTCTGGCCCACTGGGTCCCAAACCCTTCCCCAGCTCCGTTCCCTGCTCTGGACACGCTCCAGCCCCTCAATGTCCTCCCTGAACAGAGGGGCCCAGAACTGGACAGGGCACTCGAGGTGTGTCCCAGCAATGCCCAGCACAGAGGGACAGTCCCTGCCCTGCTCCTGCTGCCACCTTATTCCCAATATAATCCAGGATGCCCTTGGCTTTCCTGGCCTCCTGAGCACACCTGGGCTCACGTTCTTCCCACCTGGCTGCTTTGAGCCAGCCAGCTGTTCCTCTGCTCTCCTGCATCCTCCCACCCTGTCATAAACCAGCGTCATGGCAAACTGTTTATCCGAATAGTTGGTGTCAAAACCAGCCTTTCCTCTTTCCAGCAGCCTCTGGATTATAACTACAGCTTCCTGCAGGTCTGCCCTGCCAGGAGAGCTCCGAGTGTGGATCCATTCCTGGGCTCGGGCTGTTCTGCACTACCCTGAGACAAAGCACGTGCCAAAAACCAGTTCACACGTCCAGTTACACCAGGCTGATAAGTAGCTTGCTCTGCAGCAAAATTAAACAATCATAACAAGCTCTCAGTGGGGTGTTCAGTGACAGGGAATTTATAAATTCCAGAAGCAGAGCAGCTGGAAGTCCATGCCAGTGTAAGAACTGCAAAACCGGTGTGTTAAATTGCACTGTAATGGTAAAACAGAGCAGGGAAATGTTCAGACCCCACGTGTGTGTTTTCAGACAGCTAAATGTGTTTTCTTGCCCCATCGGTGTGGTCGGTGTGGCTCAGACACAGTCCCATGCCTGGGGCAGGGTGGTGGTGCTGGAGCTGGCAGGAATGGGAGGAAGATGAGGAAACAGGGCAGGATACACTTATCAAGATATATGTGCCCTTAGGAGGCTCACTTCTCTCCACAAATTAAACTGGTATTGCAAAGCCTGATTTATCGGAGCTTTAGGAAAACATGTGCTGAGGGGATCACGCTGTTTCTGCAATTAGACTTTAATAAATAATAATAATAATGAGGCTTTTACTTGAGAGCCAAGAAAAATCTCTGCTACATAGGTTTGTACTCTGTCAGCAGGCTAAAGATGAAATAGAATCAAATTCCAGAAAAGATACATAAATTTTTGTGAACCAAGTAAGACAGCAATGAAAATAATGCTGAATTAAGCAAAAGACTGGACAGTTTTTGAGGTTTACAGCTATTTTCCTAATTTTTAGGCTAACACAATTGAATTTTCCCAGAAATCATTATTGAGAACTTCAAATGCACCAGCTCTCTGTGCAAAGCAGTATTTGTCTGAAAGTAACACAGATATTTAAAAAAAAGCCCTAATTGTAAAAGAAATTATATTTATTGCAACAAAAGTCAAGTCTCCTTTGGGATGTACTTGGGGTAATGGATGGCTGGGTCTTCTAATTTATCTAAGTCGTGCAGCATTACAAAAGCAAATCCAACATATTTACACATGAAGATCTGTGGTCATTTTTTAGAGGCCTGACGTGATTGTACATCAAAGGGACTTGACCTTTGAGGCTCGCTGCCCATCTGTCAGTGGGAACCACTGTCTGCTTGCCTCTCACTTCCTCTGGAGCCCAAGGAAGGGAACGCAGCATGAAAAGTAAAAGGGAATATAAAATCACTGGAGAGATGGCCAGATTCTTTGATTTTATTTAGAGGTATCAATTTTTTTCCCTACGTCCTTTGATTATGTGCTTGATAAAGAGCAAGGAGTCGGAGTGCAGAGTAGCAAACATCAATTCTCTTGCTCCTAAGTGGAGGTCAGGAAATGGACACACTAGATGTGTTTGGTTTTAATTCCCTCCATCCCCATGATCCTATAGATTATACTGTGCTCCCCATAAACTGAGCTGTTTCCATCCCAGTTGTCTGTTACTCCCACCACGAAACGAGGGCCTGGCTGTGAACTCTCCAATAACTGATGCCACATTTGGGTTTCCTTCCTCAGGCTCCACAGGGACTGCCATGGGCTTTGATAGGAAACAGTCCCTTGTTTTGCAAGAGGTGTCATTTCTAACTTATTTCCACAATATCCTAAGTCTGCACTAGTTTAGAATCTCTGGGAGTTTTATCTCAAACAGAGGCAGAATTGGCACCCACGGCTCTGTTTGGCCACGTTTACTGTTAATGACCAGCAGATATTAAAGGCAATAATCCATCAGGTGTTATCTGTATTTAACATGGCAAAGCTCAGGTAAATGTACATTTTACTCCCTAAAGGTAAGATTTTAAGGTTATTCTTAGATGTTGTGAGATGTTTGCAATAGGCACAATTAGTTCTCATAACCCCATAAGGCAGCCAAGGGTAATTCCATTGCTGGGCAAGAAAATCACACAAATTGCCTGGGAGAAGCAGAAAGCATGTTTGAATTCAAAATGAAATTAGTTTATAAATGAATCATTTAAGAAATGCAAAGGTATAAATAAGCCTACCAAACCCAGAGCAGTGATGAATGCTTCTGTGATGTGGTGCTGTGAAGCAGCTTTACTGGAACTTTACTAGGGTTGGTACCAGGGCTGTGCCACTGTCCCTGCACATGGGTGAGGCTCAACACCTCTTAGTGCCTCAGGAAGGCACCCAAAGAACTGGGGGTGGCCAAAGGAAATGTCAGCTGTAAAGGGTTTATCCTGGTTCTCGGGCACTTCCCAGAAGGAAGATTTTGGTGGAAGGAGGAGATGTGGCTGCTCTAATGGGGGAAGGAACAGGTTCCTTCTGGAAAGGGTGCTTTGGTTGTTTTCTTTCACCTCATGAACTCTAACTGACCACAGAGAGCTGTTCCCTTCCCTGTGCTTCTGCAGTATGATGGGAGGAATATTTGGATTATTTTTGAGTGGACTTAGAGAAATATTGATGTATTAATATGCCAGTTCTAATGTTTCTCTTCCCTCCTCTAGACTTGCAAAGGGGTGGGAGAAGACAACTTTCTGTTTTAATTAGGTTGGATATCAGGAAAAATTTCTTTGCTGAGAGGGCTGTGCAGCCCTGGCACAGCTGCCCAGGGAAGTGGTGGAGGGATTGAAAATCCATGTGGATGTGGCACTTGGGGACGTGGGTTAGTGGTGAGCTCAACACTGCTGGGTCAAGGGTTGGACTTGATGATCTTTGCAGGGCTTTTCCAACCATAAGGAGTCTCTGAATTCTGCTCCAGAAAAAAGGCAGTTCATGTGCCTTGAAATCACGACTGAGAAGTCAATTAATAAAATTGCCTTGCCCTATCATGCCTGGGTCAAATTCCCTCAAACCTGGGGCAAATTGTGCAGAGCCTGTTTGCACATCTGTCACACACATTGGACTCTGCAGACAGCACAGAGCCTTTCAGCAGAAGACAAATTGTGCTACTCCTGTGCCATCTATCATTCCAGTTTAGCCCTGTATTCCTCAGAGACTCCTTTTGAAACAGAAAGAATCTTAGAAATTAACTTCTCATCTTGTGCTGAATTATAGAAGTCTGAAGCACAGACAGAGTGGGGCATTTTATATTCTCTAGGCAGCACCACTTACGATGCCCAGGAATGTCATTTCCTCTTCTCTCATTTTCGCTGTCTTCTTGCGCTGGGTGTATCCACGCCAAACCTGGATTGTAAACAAAACCCTAATGAGATAAATGGGCCCTGTTACAGCTTCCTTTGCTGGGGCAGACACAGGAAAAAACAAATAGAAGGAAGGAAAGGCACAATATACAGTTGAAACTATTGCTTTTTAACAGGTTGCCATCTGATTTATTTTTTTTTTAACGCATTGTGAGGTTTGTTATCCCTCACACTGGTTACATGTGGCTTCTAAACATAACACTGTCATGGTTTCACAAAGTGTTCAGACTTAAAATTTAGGCTGGACTCTTGTTCTCACTCAGGCTGAATTGTCTGAATTATTGATGTGTAAGGACTCTTTGTGGAATTCAGCACTGATCTCCCTTTGTCATCTTTTCAAGATATGGAATGAACTTTTCCCCTGGAGATCACAGGAAAAGGCATGGATTCTGAATGCATGCACTGAATTCCAAGGGGAGGCCAGGGAGAGCAACTGAGGTCATAAAAATCAGAGTGGAAAAACGTGTAGGTTATAAAGTCATCCTGCATTGCCAGTGCAGGACTGCTTCCACTGAAGGCACATCTCAGTCCTTTCTCATTTTGTTAAGGGCATTAAATGATGTATTTCACCTTGCTGGACACCCTGAAAAGGATAATTTCAGACCACTTGCCATCCCCTCTGAGCTGGGTTTGTCTACAACTGTTCTTCCAAGCAAAACACCGCCCTTTGGGTTTGCAATTGTAATCAGAAACTCACCTTCTGAATGCAGGTGGCAGCGTGGTGCCTGCTCTGCCCCGCGGGCTCCTCTTGCCTGGTGCTTCTCTTGTCCTCCAGGTAGATGTTCCTCATGAAGAGGGCGCGGGTGCGCCCCTGGCGAGCCCGCTCTGCCACCTGCACCAGCCGCACGGCCTCTGCGAGCATCATGGCCTTGGAGGGTTCCTGCAGCAGCGCCACAGAGCGTCACAGGAGCAGAGCAAGAGGTCCCCGTGCCCCGGATTGCCCACCCACCTTGGTCAGCAAACGGGACAGAGCAACTTGCTGGGATGAAAACATCCCCGTCCCAAACAGCAGAGCCTCCTCTCTCGGGGCTGTCGCGCAATACCCTGGAATGTTGGTATTTTATGAGAGGTGTTTCTGAGGACCTTCAGGAGGGAACTGGGCCTGAAGTGTTGATGTGAGAGGAGGAAAACCTGATGCTCCAGCGGGAAGCCGTGATAGCTCCACAGGGCTCACACACCCCGCTGGACTTCATCTGTCTGAGAGAAACGGCATCAAGATCTCAGGGCTTCATGCTCTAAAAAGGGAGGATTTAGGCTGTGCAATGCTTTCCTCTACCCTTCTGAAGGGATGTGCTTCTGGACATGCTGCTGGGACTGCAGTGCGTTTGCTGAATGGATGGAGAGGCTGTTCTGAGTCAGCCCAGCCCAGACAGAAGAGGCTTGGGAAAAAAGATACCAGAACCACACAGGTGGAGAGAGGGACTCCCCTTCTCACTCCTGAGAACCCTCACGCTGCCCATGGAAAAGCCAAATCAGTGTCCTTTGTTGCTGTAATTCCCAACTGGAGACAGTTCCCATTCAGTCCTCCTGTGTTTATTGTGTGGCACTGCCTGCTTTTGGCAGAATTACGACAGAATCCCACAGGAGGACAAATGATGTGCGGAGCAGATTGCCCAGATGCACTCCACTGTTGTGGATTTACACTGGACTGCCTGTAACAGCAGTACCACGGACACCAAAGAATTCCCTGGATCTCCTGGGTGTCCCGGGCTGTGTGCAGGAGCGCTGACAACCCTGCAGCAATCCCAGTGGGAAGGGCAGAGCTGGGAGTGCAGCACAGGCTCTGCATTCACACCGGGTGAGATGATGTGACTGCTCTGCCCCTGTGGCAGCCTGGCGAGGGGCCCTGGATCCTGCCAGAGCCCGGTGCTCCCAGGGATGCTGGAGAACACCAGGCAGCGTGTTGGATGCCACGTTGAAAAGGGGCAAGGGAAAACTGGGGGACACCCAAAGGCTTCAGGACATGCTGTGCCAAAACAGGATCTCCACCAACCACACCACAGTGCCTGAAGAGCAGGGAACTCACCCTGAGCATCCCCGTGGGGGCCAGGGGGGCTGCAGCTGCCCAGGAAAGCATCTGTGCTCTGCCCCTGTGGGCTCTGTCTGCCTGGGGCTGTTTCTGTCCCTGGGAACTTCCCCTCCCTTATTTTGAGGGACCAGCACACGCAGTCTCTGCTGCAGAACTCGCTGGTGGGGCAGTGCAGGACTTTGACTAAGGGGTCTGTCAGGACTGTCTCTCACGGCTGTGACATCCATGGAGGCACAGTTGTTTATTCCAAGGGCTCAGCAGGACCTGCTTGTAGGCAACACCCCATTTCCAAGCGGCCAGAATTACATCAAACCCAGCCCAGCCTTCGCTGGAGCCCTCGGGAATGTCTCTGCAATCACTCGTGCTCGGCCAAAACCCAATTTTCTGCTCCTCCCGGCAGCTGCAGCTCCGTGGCTGCACAGAAGAAACTGCACTCTTTGTTCAGGCTACAGACAACTGAATGCCAGCAGTTGTGCTGACCTGAGCTCCAGTCGGGAATCCTGGCTCAGGAAAGCCTCAGCCCAGCCTGCCTGCGGTAGGACCAATTACATGATGAGGGTTAGCTGGACAAATAAAGCACCTACTAAACTTGGCCAAGGTGCTGCCCTTTCTCTGACACTCACACACACCCATTTCAGTCTCAACCAGAGTCCAGATGTGACTGGATATTGTTAGGCAGGAAAACCCAGTGTTACCTTCTGCCTGTGCCTTATCTGTAAACAGACTTTTACTTTCCAGCTGCTATAAAAGTACTTCTCACTGCAGTGGCTCACGTGATCACACACGTGTGGCAATAAACTAAGCAAATTAAGTGTGATATGTAGGTTTGGGGTCCACTTACCTGCTCTTGCAAACCTGCATTCAGCAAAATCTCATCAAGGGTTTTCTCCCTCTGCTGCAGGACTTCCAGGTTTTCTTTAATGAAATACTTTGGGATGGGTATTTCTATGTCTTCCTAGAGGAAGAAAGCCATGAGATGTTTTTTAGAACTGCATTTAAATCACACTGCTGATTAACTGAACACCTTTACAAAGCAATTAAACAGAACAGAGATCGTGGAGTATTTTGGAGCATTGGGGAATTTGACCTCTGTAACAGCTGCTGTTCCTTTGCAATTACTTAAGGCCTAATTCAACAAAAACAAATAAATCAGCCCAGTTTCTGAACCATGTGCACCCAGAAATCTTTCTTTTTATAATGGCTCAATTATATTATCAAATTGCTAAAATATTTGGCAGGGTTGCTGGAAATTTAAACATGATTTCCACCAAACTGAATAGCTCTGGTTGTGTGATCATCCCACTTCTTGTTTTAATCAACATGAAAAATAGATCCATGCTCATATTTTTTTAACCATTACAAGAAAGCAAAGCATAATTCCGCTTGTCTACAGATATTTTGATTTGTAGACAATCTATCACTGTTTCTGACTGAGGTATCTCAGTCACTTCTTAAAATAAGGCATAACTAGAATAGGCTGTGTTTACCTATTTCTGTCTCTAAAAAGATGCAACTGGTTTTCATTTTTTGTGGTTCTGCTCCTGTAGAATTGCTGAGAAATGACAAGAGACACAGGCAAGCAGAGAAAAAAACCTCCCCAGAAGTCGAGATGCTGCGGAGTGACAGAACCTGTTCCTCGTATCGTATTGAACACTGGAGATAACTCTTCAGGAACAGCTCCTGGTAAGTGCATTTCTGGGAGGGGGAACACACCATCACAGGTCTGGTTCATGCTGGTCCCTGGTCCCTGCGTTCTCTGTCAGGAGCTCCTCAAGCACATGATTTGCCCAGGAGGAGGGCGGGGGGATGCAGGCAGGAGTTACCAGGAAAGCTTCCAGGTGGGACCCGGCTTGTCCCCGATGGCTTTATCAGTGCAGAGGTCTGACCTGCTGAAGTTTATAACATGTCTTGCTGAGCTCCCTGTTTGCACCTTCCAACAGCCTTGGTGGTTGATGGAAATCATTATTCATTGTGCTTTGAATGAATGGATTTCCAAATGTGTCCATTTTGAGGTGTAAGAAGTCAAGGGGGTTTGCCTGGACACCTCACATAGGGCTGACAGGTACCTCTGATGTCCAACCTGGCCTTTAATTATGAGTGAGTCTGGACTGTGACCTTTACTCACTGTGGAGATGAGATCAAAGCCACAATAGCAGGGCTGGAAGGAGCCTGCTTCTCTTTGTAATCTCTTTGGGGCCCAGCATTGAAAAGTTAGGCTTGGGATGTTTATCCTCAACTCAGATTTGCAGCTTTTTAGCCACTCCTGGCTCCACATGGGATTTGTGGATCCAAATGCCTTCCCAGTTAGCCCAGGAAATGGAGCTGGCTGGATGTTGGAAGGCAACTGTGCAACAACACGAGCTACAGAACAGAGAAATAGGAAGCTTGGCCTTACACAGTACAAATATGCAATATCATCACATGAGGTATTAAATGAGAGTGTTCTGTTGTGTTCTCTGCTACAATTATGCTGGATTTTAGCCCATGATAATACAGGGAAAGGAAGGACTGGACATACCCTTTCTGGGCAGATTCTTTGAGAAACAGGAGTTGTTTGTCAAGTCAATTTGTCTGTTACCAAGAGTATGTGAATATTTTAAAAAACCCATAAATCTGTACTTCTATCTGCTGCAAAAAGTATTTTCTTTGAAAAAAACTGAAATCTCTTCAGTGACTGATTTCTTTTGTGGTAGGTATGTTATACCTTCTTGAAATTAAGGTGTGGTGCAGGAATTTGAATTTATGCTTGTTTTTGCAGTAGATGTCAGGCAAGACTTTGCCAACGTTTTGCTGCAGGTGGATTTACTGCTAAGTCATGAAAGCAGAAGTGCCTCAGGATTTCAAAATACGTTTTGAAGGATTAGTTTCCCCAGAGATGTGTTTATATTCTCGCATTGTTTAAAAGAGTTTAAAATAGTGACTAAAGTAGAAGGTGAAAAGCTGGTGAAAGTTCATGGTGTTCTCTCTCCCTGTTGTGCAGGATGCCCCTCCTATGTTGTGTAAACAGAGACATGTTTGTAAATATCGAATAGTTATAATAGTGATGATACCAGGGATCGTAGAAAAAGCAGGAATTCGAGCTGGCTGTCACAGAGCAGCGGTACCTGAATGTGACAATAGATGGAGCTGTCTGCGAGAGAAGGAGCAGCTTTGCCAGCTGATTTTCCCTCCAGCTTTCCTTCCCAGCCTCATTGCCATGTTCACGTTCCCTGGGTTTTCCAGCAGGTATTGTTCCCCTGGGGCACTGAACAGGCTCCTGCCTCCTTTACAGTCAGACATTTGTCTCAGAAGCCTCATTTGAGTGGTTTGTTGTGCTGCAAACAAGCAGACCTGCCTGTGCACCTCTCAGCCTCACCTGTGACCTCTGGGAGAGCCCCTGGCCAGGCTGGTTGCACCAAGACACCAAGGGCTGCTCCTCACTCAGCAGTTCCCATTTCCTCCCTGACCCCACACCGAAATCTGCCAGAGCGAAGTTATGACACCACCAGTGAAGCTGTCAGAGTGGATACTGCCAGGGGACAGGGTTACGTGGGACACTGGGAAGGAATTCCCGGCTGTGAGGATGGTGAGACCTTGGCACGGGTTGCCCAGAGCGGCTGTGGCTGCCCCTGCGCCACTGGCAGTGCCCCAGGCCAGCAGGAAGGGACAGAGGAGACCCACCGGCAGGCGCTTCAGCTCCGTCAGGATGTCCCCCAGGTCCTGGCACTCGGAGTTGTCCAGCTTCACCATCTCCCTTTTGATCTCCAGGATGCGCCCCATGACCCCGTCCAGCACGGGCCGGATGGCCGCCCGCTTCTGCTGGTGGCCCAGGTGGTCGTAGGCTGCCTCCAGCCTGCGGAAGATCCCCAGGTACTGGATGTAGGAGGTGGCCAGCATCTTCCACACCTTCCTGAGGTTCGTCTCCGGCGTGAGGAACTCGCCCCTCTCTCTCTGGAGCAGGATGTCCAGGTCTTTCTGGGCGTCTGCCCACATCTTGCAGTAAGTGCTGGATGAAAAGAGGAGACTGTGTTAGCCTGGCAGGAGAGGAAGGGCTGGCACACAGCGGTGCCAGGGCTCTGTGTGTGTGGATTTCTCGGAAAAAAACAAACTGGAAACCCGAGCTGTTACATGCACAAAGGGATTTTAACTACAAAGTGTTTTAAAAACTATTAACAAAAGTTTCCCTTTTTACTAAAGAAAGCTCAAAAGGTTTTCAACTCCATTCTTAAGAGGCTTGAAGCATCGTTCACACGCTTGGAGTTACAGCCCCCAGCAGTGCCAGGGCTTCATTCAGTTGTGCTAATTGAGAAGATGGTTTCATAGGAAAGGCGTCTCCCCCCAAAGCCCTGTAATGGGGAAGGTCTGTTTGAGGCCTCTGCGTGTTTGGGATGAGGATCAGTTTGTGTTCCTAATGCTTGTGTTGCTGTTCTGCCCTTCTGCAGTGGTTGCCTGGAGTTAACTGGCAAGAGTAGTGGGTGGGGGTGAGTGCCAAGCCTGGAGCACAGCTGTGGGTGTTATTTCAAACATGAAGGGAGGCAAATAATTTGTTCTATTTCTATGGTAGCAACTGTTGCTCTCCAAGCAATTGCAAAATACCTGGTCCGGTGGCTATGGGATTAAGTGGCGTGGAAGACGTCACCTAAGGCCACCTGCATTTCCAGAGGCAATAATGCTGTTCACTTGGCAGTTTTGGGGGGGACAGGTGGTGCTCTGATGTGAGCATGGACTGGCTCTCAGTGGCTTTTTTGTGGAAAAAGGAGATCAGTGCAGAATATCCTGGGAAACCAACCTAAAGGAGCAAAAAATGGACTCTGGGCAGTGAGGTTTCATCCAGAGAAGGGCTCAAACCACAGGCTTGCCATGGAAAGGTGCTGTCACCTGTGGTAAGGATGATGCTTTTAGGCCCCATTTTCCTTTGTAACCTCTCTTTGCCAGGTGTAGACTCCTGGGAGCGATGGGTGTTAAAAAACCTGACATCTTTGAAAATGCTTCTCTAGTAGCAGAGCTAAGAAATTCCTTCTGTGCCGAGACTCAGTTATGTTGGGAGAAAAGCAGATCAGTCACGTTGGCAGGTTTGCAGGAGGAGGGAAAAACAGTGGTGTGGACACTGGGAAAGCTGACTGTTGTGTGCTAGTCCTAGGTATAAAGGCCAGTGGCTTCAGTGGTGCAATCTGGACCAATCCATGTCCTTAACCAAGTCGCTGCTTGCTGTTCCTGCAGCTTCTCAAAGGAGGATGAGGACAGTGAAAGGCCCTGCCTTTATTTTATTGGGTGACCTTTCAGAGCAGCCCTTGTGCTGCTCCGAGGGAGTGCTGCTGTGTGAACTCTGCCCACAGAGCTGGCCAGCTCTTGAAACTGCTGGTGCTTGCTAATAAATGCCTGAGCCAGAGCTCTGTCAGCTGATCTTATCGTTCCCAGCCCCAGAGCACAGAGTGACCCAGGCTGGTGCTGCAGGAGGGACCTGTGGGATGGCAGGACAGAGCCCAGCCCGCAGTGTGGGGTGTGCTGTGGGGTGTGCTGTGGGGCAGGGATGCTCACAGGGCTCTGGGGCTGTCCGGAGCAGTTGGCAAAAACACCACCAACCCAAACCCTGCTACTGAATTTGCACCATCAACTCTGTGAGGTGTGTCTTAGCTTCTCAGCTGACCTGGGTTTCTGCAGGATGCAGCTGGTCTTGTTTTTCCTCCTGTTCTGCAGCCCACCCAGGTCTCTCCCTTTCCTTTCTCCCTGCTTCCTTTACATCCCATTGCACCTCCCCTATCACTCCCCTGCAGCAATTAACCCAGGGGCAGGAGAGCAGCAGCATAAACCCATCAGAGGGGAGGAGGTGGGCACCAGCAAGGCCAGCAGTAGGTGGGAGCCCCATTGGGTGATCCGTGGGAACTCTGAACACTCCCTTGGAGCCAGGGCATGGAAGGATGTGCGTTGGTGTGAGGGGTTTTCCATGCAGGAGGAAACAGCGTGGTGTTGTACGGACTTTGCCGTGACCTCTCTCAGACAGTGGGGAGGTCACCAAGCTCTAGGAAGCCCAGCCCTGGTGTCCCCACAGCCACCCAGCTGGTCTGGGAGCCGTGGGCATCCTGGGGCTGGAGCCTTTCCAGGCAGGTTATTGCAGGGAGCCCCAGGATCGCAGCCTGTCCGCTCCAGCCTCCAATGATCTCCCTTTCTGCCTCCTCTGGCTGAGGAATGCCAAGTGGTTCCTCCTGCTGAGCCAGCCAATATCCAGTTTCTTTTTATATTTTGAATGACTCGTGGAGGGCGGAGGGGGACGGAGTGTGCTAACACAAGGCGCTGCAGACAGGCTGTAATTGCTTCCATGAAGCATTGGTTTAGCAGATAAGCATTAACATGATTGCAGGCACGTTGCTGTGGGTCTGATGTTAAGACTGTGGATATCATGGGATGATTGCAGCTTGTGCAGCAACGGTGTTTTGCGTAAATGAGGGTGAAAGAAAGGACAGGCCTGCTGGAAAGTGAAGTATTGAAGGAAAAGATTGATGTGGAAGTGCTAAATTTTCAGCTGGGATAGGCTGAGAACCCCTGTGCTGGTCAGGGTTTCTGACACCATGGGGGGACCTGGCCCTAGGGCTTCAGCTTGTGTAGGCACGTGATGGGACTTCAGATTCCCAATAACAGGACAGGGCAAGCAGAAAAGTGGTGTGAGTGCTTCAGTGCTTCACCCTGATAAAAATCCTCCAGGACACATGCACAGCTATTGTTTCCCCTCCCCAAAACAGGATTAAAGTAGCTCTTTTAGGTTTTACTGGTGTCCAAATGGGAGCCCTTCTGGACTGGTTTGAAGGCTGAGATGTACTTGGTGTTTATAGCCCCGTCTGGGGGACTTGGCAGAGCTGTGATGAACCAGAGGAGCCCTTCAGCTGGAGAGACAAAGGTGTGCCAGAGGAGTAACTTCAAGGTTATGCCTTAAAAGCAAAGGAGGGGCTGCCTCTCCCTGCCTGCGAGTCAGGCAGCACAGGACCCCTAAGTCCCTATTTGAATTTTTGCCTCTTTGCTCGGTGTCCCTTTGCATTAAGCTGTGAACTCCCCCTAAATTGCTTCCACACACTGAAGGGGGAGGGCAACACAGCCTGGAGTGTGCTGGCTTTTATTTACTGTCACTGGTTCATCTTGCAGGCTCCTTCCTGTCCTGTAATGAGCAGTCTGTGAGCTGTACCCAGCGATGTTGCACCATAATTAGATTGGACTGGAGCATCCACCTCGCCTGCCAGGGCAGGTGACCATCAGCACTGAGCTGCCTCTCCTGCCCAAGGCGTAAGATCATTAAATGCTGGAGAAGAAGGCTGTCTCCAGACCTCTCTATGCATATAGCAGTGTAAGTAATGCTACAAATTGTCATAGCAACTGCAAAATAGGGGTGTTTTGGGGAAAATAAGCAGCGCTGTAATGGGATGAGGAAAAAACACATTAAATGACTAAACTCCAGAGCCCCTGGAGTGCTTTCTGGCAGCTTACAGCTTGGAGGGAAGGTCAAAGCTTTAACTCCTCACTGATGTCCCTTTTCTTCACTCCCACAAAGTGGAAACAGAGTCTAAAGCACGGGTTTAAGAGATCTCGTTTGCCATAGCATTATTGCTAGCTTGAATCTCACTTTTATTGCTCAAAAAAATACAGCTTCCTCATTTACAGCGAAGCTTGGCAATGTTTATTTCTGCTTAAGTTACAGGGGCTTTTAAAACCCTGCCAAACTATAAGTTGCCTTGTTTTAATATTCCAGGGCCCTCTAACTCTGAGTGTTTGCCTGACCCATCTCTCCTTCCACTTGGACAAGTGTGTGCTGGTCTTGAGTGCAGCCAAGGTGAGCCTGCTTACTGGTGTTAAACTGGTCCTAAGGCTTAAGAATCCTGGCAGGGTTTGTGCTGAGTGTGCAGCCTGTCCCTCAGACCCCTCCTGAGCCAGGAGCAGAATCTGGCAGCGGTGGGGTCACCTTTGTGTGGCTTTTCTTTCCCCTCCTCCCGAGGGGTTTTGGTGTTTCACTTGGCTGCCAAGGGGAACAGTGTCTGCTATTGCAGGACATGGCACAGTTTGCACTCGAAGCTGTGTCTGTCCCTGGATTTGTGCACAGGCTGGACCGTGGCTGCTTTGATGCCTGGTTTTTCTGGGCTGTCCTCTGGGGACAGGAATATCTTGTGCTTTCACAGCCAGCCACATTATTGCTGTAGCACTGAAGTGCTGCACGGGCCCTCCTTTTATTCTGAGAGAAGGGCATCTATAAAGAGATGGAAGGGAACACATTTGCCTTTGATTTGGCCCAGCTCTCTTCACCTAATTTGGAAACTCCTGTGTGATTAAATGAGCCCTGAATGGTGTGTGCTAAAACATTTCTGAAGTGCCTCTGTTGCCACTGCAAACCACACTTGTGTTTCCTTTCTCTCAGGGAGTGAGATTGGGCTTTGCTGGGCCATCACCAGGCACTGGGGAGAGCACCCCAGGGTTTGTGAGAGCAAGGGGATGTGGAGCAGGGCTCAGGGAGCCCAGCACAGAGCCAATACCATGCAGGACAAGCCAGCAGTCACACAGGGCAGCAGAGGGGACAGAGAGGGGGGTCTAGTGACAAGGAAGTGTGTGCAGGGGCCAGTCCTCAGGTCAGTCATTGTGCTGAGCCCTGGGCAAACACTGGGGAGGGAAACCCTGCCCTGCAGCCTCTGCAGAATAAAGAAACAAGAGACAAAGGTTGGGAGGGGAAAGTGAGGCCCCAAGAGGAAGAGGGGTTTGTAAAAATGCTGCTGCTGCTTTTGTTTTTCCTTCTCTCTTTCTAAAAACCACCAGACTGAGGATGACTGCTGGCTGATTCAGGTCAGCAGTTACCTGTTCCCCCACTACAGCCTGCTCGGGTACTGCAGGGTGGCTGCTGGGCTAAGGACACTACAGGAGTAGCCCCCTCTTTTCTCTTTTGTCTTATTATAGACAAACATTCTGGGGGTGGAGAAGTGCAGGCAGAAACAGAGATCAGTGTGGCCTTAGGACACCACCTGTGAATTCAAGAAATGTTTAGACAATGCTCTCAGTCACGTGGTGGTGGCATTCCTGAGGTGCCCTGTGCAGGGCCAGAAGTTGGACTCAATGATCCTGATGGGTCCCTTCCAACTCAGCATATTCTATGATTCTAGAACCAAACTGATTGAAATGATGTCTGAATTAATCCCTGGTTTAAAAGCCTGCAGTCTGGAGCAGTGCAGCCTCACCAGCCTGTTTAAACCTGCCTTGCTCCTGAAACAAGATTAGTCTCACAATTACACCAAAACTTCTCAGCTGGTGGTGAATGTAACTCTGCCAGTGACTTTTTAAGCATGCTTGCCCTAGCCATGATGTTTTACAGAGTTGGAAGCATTTGGGGAAAATAAAGGATAAACCTCAGCAGGCTGTGGTTGTGACAGGGGAAGCAAACACAGAGCCTGCTGGCATTGTTACCATGAACAGCTCTGTGCTTCTGTCATCTCCAATTTCAGTCTTGGGTCCTGTGACAGCAGGAGAATAGGGGATAAGAGATCTGTGTGGCAGAATGGTAATGGGAAACCACGGGGCAGGCGAGGGAGCAGCAGCAGCAGCAACAGCAGCACACCTTGGCAGGTCTGAGGCACCTGCTCCAGCCAGACCCCAGGGCTGGCAGGGAAAAGGGCTGTCTCCTTCCAGCAGGGAAAAGGGCTGTCTCCATCCAGCAGGGAAAAGGGCTGTCTCCTTCCAGCAGGGAAAAGGGCTGTCTCCATCCAGCAGGACACGGCAAAGGGAATAAGGTGGGGGAGATGCTGTTCTGGGCTGAGCTTTGCTCCTGAATGCCCCAAGGGCTGCCCTTCCCTCTGGGGTGAACAGGACAATCGTGTCCTGGCCAGCAGGTATGGGGATGCGATTCCAACCCTCTGCTCAGGTGAGACCCCACCTGCTCCAGCTCCAGGGTCCCCAGCACAGGAAGGGCATGGACTGTTGGAGGAGTCCAGAGGAGGCACCAGAGAACAGGGAATGTCAGACTGGAGAAGGGCAGGCTCTGGGGTGACCTGATTGCCCACTTCCAGTACCCGAAAGGAGCCGACAGGAAAGATGGAGAGAGTCTATTTACAGGGGACTGGAGTGACAGGACAAGGGGGAATGGCTTCAGACCGACAGGGAGTAGGGTTAGATTGGATATGAGGGAGAAATTCTTCCCTGTGTGGTTGAGGAGGCTCTGGTACAGGTGGCTCAGAGTTGTGGCTGCCCCATCCCAAGTAGCATTTGTTTATAACACACTTTTCTGCGTGTGGCAATGATGTTTATGTCAGTTTTAACCGCCTGAGGTGTGTAATTTTCTTTTTTTTTTAATCTCTCCTCTCTTCCTTAGCAAAGGGAAGGGCAGCCCCCACCCAGCTGCCCACAGTGCCATGCACGAAGGGCAGGTGCTGTGGCTGGGTGTGCTCTGCTCCTGCCAGGAGCAGGAGGCTGGAAGCTCTAAGTGAACACAATCTGCTCAGTCTCCTGGTGACTGTGGCCTGTTCTCTCCCTGTTCTCCAGCTCCAGTGCTGCCGGGAAATTTCCACTGACACCGCTGGTTCCCCAAGGAGACACTGAACAAGAAATCCCTACCTGCTCATTAGGATGGAGGTAGGCACGGGAGGGAGTTGCAGCTTTGTGTCTCAGCTGTGATCAGTTTGTTCTGCCTCTGATTTCCTGCTTTAACATAAGCAAGACGATGTGCTAACACTCACCAGGGGTGGAAAGAGGGGCAAAGATGAATCTGTGGCTGCTTGGGAGATGTACTGAGAGAGAACACGCCAGGAATGCCCAGGAGGAAGCTAATAATTGTGGTGTTTGGATGGAATTTGAAGAATATGGCCTGGGGCCAGGCACTGAATGAGGGGATAAAAAGAAATATTCAACAACAGCCCAATGGCTGAAGAGGCTGGGGCCCCGTGGGAAGAAAATAGGATGTGATCATAACACAAAGTGCATCGTAATGCAGCCACGGAGAGCAGGGGGAGAGAGCAGACTGGAAATGCAAAAAATGCCCTGACCTTTTCACATTCTGGTTTTGCAACCTTAATTCTCTTTAACTGAGGGATGTAACATAAAATACAGACCTCTCCTTTGGTTGTTTCTGTCGGAAGCAGGAGGGGAGATGCTAAAGATCTTGTCTTAGATCAATGTTTAACGAGTGAATTAATATAAACTCTATTTGTGACACGAGATTAAATTTTAAAGCGCTTTGATTGTTTAAAGCTCCTTGGTGGCAGTGGCAAATGTCTTGTAGCTGATTAAAACCTGTTAGGAATGGTAGCAGTGCCAGGACTTGCCTTTGAACGTGCCTGGACTAGGAGTGTCAGGGCAAGGTAAGAAATGACTGGTCAAGATCCTACAGGTCAAGGGGACAGTAAAGAAATTCATAAAAGAAGAGGGAGCACAGCAGGAAAACATAAATGCAGAAGCATCTATGTAAATCTCGTGTTCAGTGTCTGGAACAGAAGGTACTCAGCCCCCAGCATTTGCATGCAGATGTACTTTAGGAAGTGAGATGTCCCAGCACTTTTTAATCACCCTACAGTGAGGGTGTCTGTGCCCTCCTGAGCTCTGTGACTGTCCCTAGAAAATGCCAGGCATGTCTGGAAATGCTGACTTTTCCCTTGGCTGGCTGCTGGAGTTACTGACTCAAGGAGAATGTGCCTGGGTGCTCTCTGGGTGTCCTGGCTCTGCCCTCAGACACAGCTTACCCAGGCAGTGGAACCAAAAGCTGCCTTGGGCTTTAGAATCACAGGGCCTCGAGGATGGTGAACGTGCCTCACAACTCCAGCTCTAAAAAACCTTAGTGCTGTGCAGCATTTGTATTTCTGAGGTACCAAAGTTCTTTCTCGTAACCCCCTTGCAGTATTAGCTCTTTGCTTCATTGCCTTCGGCTGAGGCAGACTGTTACTGTTTTGTCACGTGGCATTTAAAATACTATGGAAAAGGCCTCAAGTTGTGCCAGGGAAGGTTTACAGAATCATGGAATGGTTTGGGTTGGAAGGGACCTTAAAGCTCATCCAGTCCCACCCCTTGCCATGGACAGGGACACCTTCCACCACCCCAGGTTGCTCCAATCCAGCCTTGGACATTTCCAGGGATTGGAGCAGCCACAGCTTCTCTGGGCACCCTGTGCCAGGGTTTTATGAGCCTCAGAGTCAAGAATTTCTTCTTAATATCCAATCTAACCATGCCCTCCAGCTAAAGGCCATTTCCCCTCGCCCTGTCACTCCATGCCTGTTTGGAAAGTCCCTTTCCAGCTTTCTTGTAACGCCCATTTAGATATTGGAAGGATATAGGATAGACTGGATATTAGGAAATATCTCTTTGTGGAATGAGTTGTCAGTCCCTGGCACAGGAACCCCCATCCCTGAAGGGAGTTAAAACCTTTGTGGAGGTGGGGACATGGGTTAGTGGTGGCCTGGGCAGTGCTGGGGAAATGGTTAAACTCAATGATCTTGGAGGGCTTTTCCACCCTAGCCAAGTCTGTGATTTATGGTCCACAGCCAGGAAACCCTCACTCCACACAACTGTGTAACAGTAGCCCGGGTAACTCACTTAAGACCCAACTCAGACTTGTGTTTCCGCAGGGCTGGATTAGCCCAGCCGTAAATCCTGTGCAGTGCACAGCCCCAGCCTGCCGGCAGCACAGGCAGCACAGGCAGCACCAGTGCCAGGCTGGAGCCCTTCCCAGCACTGCCACCTCCCTCGGAAGCACAGCTGGATACGTGTTGTTGTCGTGTGCTGTGGGGATGTGTGCCCTGTTTACAGGGATCTGCTGTGCAGCACTGGCAGTGTGATGGGAAATGATAAAGAGCCCTCTCTCTATTAAAACTATACTGAGTTAAAACAGTTGGAGCACAAGTATTTCCCAGCTGTGCTCAGTGCAATTCCTCAGTGTTAGTCTGGCTCCAACAGCAGCAGCCATGATTCAGAGACTGTAGGGATGACAGATTCCCAGGTAACTCTCTTTCCCCCCCCTGCTTTTAAACAGTGCAATTTAGATAACTATCCATTATTTTGTGAACTCCCCTGAGCTGCCTCTATTACAGTGCAAGGCACAATTTGTGCTGTTCCCAGCCAAGCCCTGCCCTGGATTCCCCAGGGATCTCACCAAGCTTTCCTCCAACGTGCACCTGCCAGAGGCTGTGCTGGGTGGGCATCCTCAGGCACAGCCCCCAGACAGGCTCTGCTGTGCCCTTGGGCATGTTCTTTTTTGCCTCCACCTCGCCTTTCTCTCCTGAGCCAAGGAGCATGGAAAAGGAAGCTGCCTGGCTGGAAAGCAGTGGAACTGGTGGTGGTATCTGGCTGAGGCAGCAGTTGTGCTGAGACAGGAGGCTGGCTCAGGGGAGACCTTACTGCTCTCTGCAGCTGCCTGAAAGGGGGTTGTGGTGAGGTGGGGTCAGCATCTTTTCCCAGGAAACCAGCTCTAGGACAAGGGGAAACGGCCTCAGGTTGAGCCACAAGAGGTTAGATTGGGCATTAGGAAAACATTTTTTCACTAAGAGTGGTGGTTAAGCACTGGAACAGGCTTCATCCAGGGATGGTGGAGTCAGCACCATGGAAATGGCCAGAAAACAAGTAGACAAGGCACCACACGATCTGGTTGAGTGGGCGTGGTGGTGGTATTGGGTTGAAGGTTGGACTTGGTGACCTTGGAGGTCTTTTTCGGCCTTTATGATTCCATGAAACCCAAAGTGGAGGTGACAAGGAGAGCTGCTCTAGTTCTGAGGCTGGAAGTGTGAGGGGTTTTACCTGGCAAGGAGTTGGGAGTTTGGAAAGATGACACTGAGCAAAAGAAACAGGAGGTTTCAATACTGGTGCCACCGATGCCAGAGTAGGAAGCCCATGGGAAAGAAGCCAAGAGAGGCTTTGCTCACAACCTGCTGGGACAGCAGGTAGGGTATGGTCAGGTTGGAGCAGGTCAGATCTTGATGTGAAGGAGAGGAACAGAAGGAGGTAGAAATCACCCTCCAGAGCTGTTTTTCTTAATTTTTTCCCACCCTCTCTTATGTACAATTACTTCCTGAGCTTGAGTAAGCCACCTCCAGCTCAGAACTGGGAACAAGAGCCTCCCCAAACTGGGCTGTGCCCAGGGCTTAGTGCTGCTGGAGCTGGAGGACAGTGCCATGGAAGACACGCACAGTTGAGCTCCCAGCTCTGTAGCACAGCAATAATTATAATTCTTGCTGAATATGGGGCTTGGTGTCCGAGAACTGTCCCTGCAGGAAGGAGGAGTTCCATCACTGGAGTCTGCTCATGGCAAAGAACTCAGGGACATTAGAGAGGGACCTTTTGTGTTCCTTAAGGACACGAGAGGGGTAATATTACGATGTGCCTAATTTTGCTGCTGTCGCGGTCCCTTTGGGGGCAATTCCCGCCTCCCCCCCGCGCCCCTCGGTGCCCGACCCCGACGGGAGGGCTCGGGGTGTGTTATCCCCTCCCGGGATGGGTTCGCCCCGCGGTACTCACGCCTGGGACATGCCGGGCACCGACGGCGAGAGATGGGCACCGACACCGGGATCCGCGCACCGGGAGCTGGGCAACAAACCCCAGCCCCGGAGAGCCGGGCAGTGCCCCGGAGAGCCGGGCAGTGCCCCGGAGAGCCGGGCAGAGCCCCGAGCGCCCCGCGCGGTGCCCGGGCGGCGCTGCCGGGCGGTCCCGCAGTTGCCACGGAGACGCTGCGGGCACAGCGATGCCCTGCCCGGCGCTGCAGGGAGGAAAAAGCAGTTCTAGGCTTTTTATCCCCTCTCATTTTATTGTTTATTTTTCACAGAATCCCAGGCTGGTGTGCGCTGGGAGGGACCATAAAGTCCATCCCCTCCCACCCCCTGCCGTGGGCAGGGACCCCTTTCCGCTGGACCAGGTTGCTCCAAGCCCCGTCCAGCCCGGCCTTGGACACTTCCAGGGACGGATTTCTTCCGTATATCTGATCTAAACCCCTCCCTTTTAGATTA
>VWZG01013254.1:0-152457 GCA_013396735.1 Grallaria varia | reverse complement strand
CCCCCCCTTGCCCCAGTTCGTTTCCTTCGCCCCCTTTATTTCCCTTTTCCTGTGTTTTCCTTTCCCCCCTTTACTATATTTTCCTTCCCCCATTTCCTATATTCTCCTTTTTTTTTTTCCTTTTCTCCTCTTTGCTGTTTTTTCCCCTTTCTTTTCTGTATTTTCNTTCCTTCTTCCCTTCTCTCCCCCCACCCCCCTCCCCTTATTTTCTTTTCCCTCCCAGGAGTTTGTCCCAGTTGCATTCACATTTTCTCTCTTTTTGGTTTTTTTTTCCCCCTCCTTATTTCTTTCCCCCAAGTACATACTGAGGCAATTTTCTAGTGGTTTTCCGCTCCCTTCCCACTTCAAGACCACTTTGGTAGTGCTTTTCTGCTGACAACAGCTGCAAACCTGCCTCATAGGTTGTGTTTCACCCACCAGTTGCATCCCCAGACTGAGCACGTCTGTGCTCCAGGGGTGGCTGGGAAGTGACCACCGAGGCTGGGGACATCTGTCTCCATCCCACTTAGTGGCACTTCATCTCTCCTAGGGGGATTTGATGGTTTTATGTGCTTCTTATAAAAATAAATAAATACATATACAAATGAACAAATAAATAAATAAATAAAATCAGGGACGGGAAATGGGAGCCTGTGAAACACCACCCATAGTTTCTGAGCCCTGGTTTGGTGGGAGACTGATTTTTGAGGATGCTAGAGCTGTTTCACCTCTTTGTAAGTGCTGTCTAGCCGGCAGGGAAGCTGGGGCTTAAAAAAAAAGTTTTAATTTATTGCATGTATGGAGAATGAGAAGCATCTGCTGCAGAACATTGAATGGGTCCTGCTTTAAAAGGAGAAAAATTCAAAGCTAGTGAGACAGGATTCCAGTACAGATTTTTTGGAGGAAAATGCACTCCTCTGAGAGCCAGTGGAGAAGGGAAAAAGCAAGAAGTTTGGGACAATGAATGTTTTGCCAGTGATCATATTTTTTTGCCATACATTTCTGTGTCTGTGTTCCTTTCTCTTTTTTTGTTTCCATCTCCCATAATTAGGGGAGACTCTTGGCTATCAGGTTTTTGAAATGAAGTTCCTAGCCCCTCTGGTTTTGGAGAAAAAGCTTAAAAATGCAAATCTTGAAGAATAAAGACCATAATAAAAAGCATCTAAGATGCTATTTTTCAACCCATATGTTGTTATGCCCATCACGTAGTTTCTTTGAAGTGTATTGGGTCAGTGGGGTGTTTTTGGAGTACTTGTTGCATTTTCTTTGGGCTGGGGTTGGGAAAATGGTGTAAGATCAGCTCGTAATTTGCTGTGTTAATGTTAAAGTGTTTTTTCATGCTGGTGCAACTCACATCAGCAATCTCTCTGCTTCCTTCCAGTGCCTGCTTCTCATCCATCTGCACGTCAGGAGGGTCTCAAAAGCAGTGAGTAACTTGTGTTTTGTTCTTCTCTAATATCATAGTCAAGTTTTAACAGCCCAGGTAGGAACCTTGCATTTTTATTTCCATGAAGGAGGGCATTTTTATGGTACTTTTTTTGCCAAACTGTGTTTTTTCAGCCAACAGTTTTTCCTGTGGAGTCCCAGCAGTGCTGTCTCCACCAGTGCATGTGGTTTTAGGGACTGATTTGGGCATAACCCCCAAACAATATACCTCTTCCTCGAGAGATCATTCCCAAATCTCCAAGAGAAAGTGTGTCATGCTTGCAATTCAATAAGTGTGTTCAGGAATTTGACCCCACCTGCAGTGCTACCTCCGGCTCTCAGGATGGAAAATTACTTTCAGACCTTTTATTCTGCAATGCACTGCTCAAAAATAGCTTCTAAAATTAGGAGCTATTAACCTATTGCACGTGTTTGTGATAAAAACGTAAGAAGGCTTGATATGATGTGGATGTTAATTATTAACCTGAATTTATTGCCCTCTGTTAGCACCTCAGTGTCTCAGTGCACAACGTTGTCTTTATTGTGCTGGAAGTTGTATTAATGATGAAAAAATGCCCATTGCTCACTTCCCCACCTGCCTTCTCCACTCCCCCAGAAAAAGGGTTGGAGGAAAGCAAATCTCTTCCTTTTAAAAATGGGAAATTAAGCTACAAAGAAGTGATGTGTGTGAGAGAGTGCAGGGAGGCTGTGCACTGGTGAAGGGGTTTTCATTTTCATCAGTTTGTAGGGAACTTGAAAAAAAAAAAGAATTGTGTTGCTGGGAAAAGTCATGCAGCAAAATTAATCATGAAAAGAGCAGAGTTGATTTGTTTCTTTTCATGGGAAGGCAGCTTGTTTCGTGGCTGAAATGAGAGTCGTGTATGAGTGAGAATAAGTAATTGGTTTAGCCTAAGAAAATAGACATTTACAGACAGAGAAACTGGGGAGTGTGAGATGTTCTGGTTTGCTGTGGGTCTCAGCATTTGAACCCTTGAGCTTTGGAATAACGTGAAGGGAGAGGAGGTGGGTCTGTGTGGGCTGTTTGAAGGGGGCTGTCCCCAAAGCACTGTCCTGGGATGCAATTCCTGCTGTGGCTGCATCCCCACTTCAGGCTTGGCACAGCTGCTCTCCATCCCCATCTCCAGCTTCCTTCTCCTCTTTTTATTTCCCTTCTTGTCTCTTCCCTTGGAGGCCAATCCATCTTCGCTTGTATCAAAACCAGTGTGTCCAGCAGGACCAGGAACGTGATTGTCCTGTGCTGGGCACGGCTGAGGCCACACCTCGAGGGCTGTGTCCAGTTCTGGGCCACTCAGGGCAAGAAGGACATGGAGGGGCTGGAGTGTGTCCAGGGAAGGAAGCTGGGAAAGGGGCTGGAGGTTGGTTCAGGTTGGACATCAGGAGGAATTTCTTCATGGAAAGCACTGCCTGGCATTGGAAGGGGCTGCCCAGGGAGGTTTGGAGTCCCCACCCTTGGAGGTGTTCAAGGAACACCTGGATGTGGCACTCAGTGCTCTGGACTGGGGGACAAGGTGGGCATCGGGCACAGGGTGGACTTGATGATCTTGGGGGTCTTTTCCAACCTAGATGATTCTGGGACTCCACGATCACTGCAGCTGAATTGCAGCTGAGGTCCAGCAGACCATCAATGGTCAATCAACACCATGAATTATCTCAGTCTTTCCATTATGGGATCATGTCTCTGATCATCCCCATAGGCACCAAGCCATCTGAGGTCTCTGGGTACCAGCAGAGATTAAAGGGATTTGTAGTTATTATTCCATTCATTGTACAGTTTTTTTGTACAGCATCACTAGCGACTTCCTCATCCAGATCACGTTGCATTAAAAAATAAAACCGTGTCATTCAATCTTTCCAGCAGGAATAGGTGATGGGTTTTATACAGCGTGTTCCTTTGGGCATCTGTAATTCCTCAGACTCTTGCAAACATGAGCTTAAAAGTTCTGCTGCCTTGGAAACTAGGTGCCATCATCTTTCAAAAAAGCTTTTTATTACAAGCTTAAGAGGTGGCTTGTGAGCTTACAGGGGGATAACCTATAAAACTGGAGGGTCTTGTTCCCCTCGACATGGGTCCCTGGCAAAGAGCTTAGTGCACCTGTCTGTTACTGAGTAGGGCTTAAGCAAAGCAAGGAACATAATGGGAATAATGTTCTGCCTGTGCAACTTGTATTTCAAAGCGCTTGCTGAGGTCTGGATAGTCCCTCAAGGCACGGGGTGGAAGGTGGAGTGGGGTTTCTGTGAGTGTTGCTGGCCCAGAGAGCAGGCAAAGGGAGAAGCTGTGGAGTCCTCCATCCCGTGGGATGGGTGGGCTGAGGCTTTGGGACACTGCTTGGGGGTCAAGGGGTCTGGTTCTTGTGTGGCCATGGGGACAGGTGTGAGATCTGAGCAGGGGTGGCCTCACCTGGAGTTCTGGGAGCAGTTTTGGGCCCCATAATGTAAGAAGAACATAAAGCTATTAGAGAGTGTCCAAAGGAGGGACACGGAGGTGGTGAAGAGGAGCAGCTGAGGGCACTGGGCTTGTTCAGCCTGGAGAAGAGGAGACAGGTCAGACCTCATTGGGGTCTGCAGCTTCCATATGAATGGACCCTCAGGGGTGGTGGGATTCTTGGGGCTGTCCCGGTCAGGACCAGGGGCTGGACTCAGTCCCTGTGGGGCCCTCCCAGCTCAGGGTGTTCTGTGGTCTCTCACTGACACGGGGGTCATGGAAGGGCTTGTTAGTGCGCTGCTGACGAGCTGCATGGAGCTGGGCTGGTGGAGAAGGGCCAGCAGGGTGGATTTGGCTGGGTGTCTCACACTGCAAAGCCCCCTTGCCCTGCTCCCTGCCCTGGGTGCTGGTGTCCCTCTCGCCCCAGAGGGCTCAGCAGAGGAGCTCTCCCGCGAGGGACAGGGACAGCACCTGCAGCAGGAGAGCTGTCCCCAGATGGGGACCTGGTGGGATCTGAGCTGCACAGCAAACCCCTGAGCCCACCAAAGGGAGAAATAGAGCTCCCTGAGCCCCCTCTTCTCCAGGCTGAGCACCCCCAGCCTGCCCCTGCAGCAGAGGTGCCCCATCCCTCTGCTCGTTGCTTCCTTGCAGACGGGTGTTTGCTTTTCCTTTTAGGTTTGGGAGTGTGCACAGGAGCTCTGGGTGGCTCCTGGGGGTTTGGGTCAGCCGCCCTGTGGTGTCTTCCAGCTCAGGCTGACCCCTGGGAGGGCTGCACTGGCCGCTTTATTTAGCCCTGTGATCAATGCTGAGCTGTTTTGCCAGTTGTCAGAAGTGCCAATTCTGCTCCAAGGCCGAGGGAAGGGCATTTGTCTGCTGGACTTTGATATAACCTGTTCATCAGGCCTGAGTGTGGCACATGGAGGAGGAGGATTGGAGCAGAATTAGAAGGTATAAAGTTCAAATCTAATTTGAAGAGTTTTCCCTCTATCCCTTAAATGTGGGAAGCGTTCCTGTGGTTTCAGGTATAAAATGTCACACTTCACAAGGAGCATGCGTTTTAAATCTCAGCCAGATATTAAACGCCGAGCTGCACTCCACTTCTCTCTTTGTTAAAAAGGAAAACCCCAAATCATCTCTCCTGAAAGAACGTTGTTTGATGAAATTAGAGCTTTTTAAAGAAGCTGGTTCAAACAGTGTCAGCTCTGTATCGTCATGAAACATCAGGGAGTGTATTGGTTTTATTCTGTATTGACAATTCTTTGTCAACATCCAGCTATTTAATTATCTTAGATGCTGTCCTTAAAGATGCCAACCAGCATCACTCAAACAGTCAACACAGACTGACAACACACCCCAGATGCCTTTTTGGTGAGAAAGAAACAGAAAGAGAGCTCAAACTCAGGCTGCTGGCAATTATCCCAGTAATTTGTTAGCAGAGCTTCGAGTTGAATGTCTGGCTCCAGCCAGCAAATTTTTAATAAATTAACACAAACGCTGTGTCAAGCTTTAGTCACTTAGGAGGGCAAAGTTCGCTTCAGTATTATCCTGCAAAATAAATACTGGAAATAAGTAGCATTTCTGTGGTTGTTTAATGTGAATATGTGTTCAGTATGGCATGTGGAATGGCACTTCTGGACAGACCCATTTCAGTTCTCCTTAGATACACGGATCTTCTAACCACTTCCTCACTTCATGGGCTCGCCAGCCAGCAGTTTGAAATGTTATTTATGCTTTTCTCATGATTTTGATGGAAGAATGACAAAGTCTGACTGTCAATACTGACTCTGTGTGCACATTAATCACTGAAAACGTCAAGGAATTCTCATGGTGTTAAGCAAATGAGGAGGAAATGCTGCTGTCTGGTCCCTGCAGTTGCAGTGGGGTTTCAGCTGCCCTGAGCCCCCGTGTCTCCTGCCGTGGTAGGAGGTGTTTGGTGGCACCAGCTGGTTGGAGAGCCCTGGTTTGGTGGGAGCTCGGAACAGCAAGGTGTCTTTGCTTTCCATGCGAGGAGGGGATGAAGGTGCTGGTCTCTGATGGGGTCTGTTTATCCCTGTGCTGTTTAATGGTCTTTCTGTTCGTGGAGAAGAGTGGCTGGGAGGTGTTATCACGAATTTATGGCACAGCAGCCTGGGCTTCAGCCCTCCTGCTCAGTGCATGAGGCACAGAGGCTGCTGGAAAGTCCTTGGCACTCCAGCTGGTGTTTCTGAGGATGACCAGGGTACAGAAAACCAGCGGAAGGGGCTAAACCCTTCAGAGGTCATGTGTGGAAGATCCCCCTCCCTGTCTGATCAAAGAGAGGCATTTTAGCTCTGGGACTTGACGTGTTTAAAGCCACCAGCTGAGAGTGATGTGGGGCTCCAGGAGAAGGGGGTGTTTGCCATCTGCTTTAGCAGTTCATTCCTCAGAAAAGGAGGAATCCATCGCTCTTGGTGCACGTAGGCAGTGGCTTCTTTGTGTTTTGTTTTCCCTCCCACTCTGCAGTGAAACACCTGTTGAGTTAATCCCCTTTGACTCAACTCCTAAAGCAAGGAAGTCAAACTCTATGAGAGGCTGAGCAGCTCAGCTCTTGTTTCCCTGGATTTCTGGGGTGGGGAACTCTGGCTGGCATGTTTTGAAGGCTTCCAAAAGTGAAACTATTAAAGCAGGGAAGGGAGGATACTTCATTTTACTGGACAGAAGGATGACTTGAGTCACAAAGTGTTTGTCTGGAAGGAGGAGACTATCTTGGAGCTCCCAAGCTGTTCTTAAGGATGGTGAGAAGCATTTTAGAGGTTCCATTTTTGGTGCATTTTCAATGAATTTGAATTAATTTGATTAAAAAAAACCCCAATTCTATTGCTAATTTACACATCCTGCTTTGTTTGCACTGAAAAGTTAAAAGCAAGCAGAACAAACGTCAGCAGGAGTCACCCCAAAGTACAGTGATTTTGTAGGGAGCCACAAGCCACCAGCAGCTGAAATTTGGTGGCAACCTTTGCTTCTGCAGATGTTCTTGTGCGGTGTGCAGGGAAGGAAGCTCCTCCTGAGGGCACCCTCTGTCCTCTCCGAGCTCTGGAAGGGCCTCTCTTGCTCTGCTGGCCCTCAGGATCCAACCTGAAGTGCCAAAGGATGGGATGGATGAGCAATTCCCTGATTCCCCCCCCCAGACAGCTGCCCCATCTCTGTGTGTTCAGGGGACGTTATTTCCAGTCTGTGGTGACTCAGTTTCCCTCCGGGGTGTCCCAGGATGAGTCAGGTTTAACCGACGGGGTTGCACCAGTGAAGCAAACCCAGCAATAATTCATTAATTGCAGCAGGAGCTCGAGGGTTAATGGGATCCCACCTAGAGCTGGAGGAACAATGCATGCCCTGCGCCTGCAGTCCCTGCCTTCCACGTCGCACGTGCGTCACTTCTGCGTGGAAATGAGTGAGAAACTTCAGGCTTTTATTTCCCTCCTCCCGGTTCGACTTCTTGTGCTATAAATAGGCAGCACAGTGTGAGAGAAAAATGAATAACAAGGGGCTGTAGCTTTTTAGGTGCCTGTGGCAGGATGTTTTGTTGATTATCCTGTTTCTTGTAAACACGGCGATGGCTTTTGTAGCCCAGATGTGGAGGCAGCCCGGGTTCATTGTTCGAACACCTGCTGTCCTTTCACATGGACCCACTGCAGCCCATTGATAAAAGTCAGACTCAGAAACCTGCAGCACCAGGCTGAGCTCCTGCAGACAGCTCCAAAAACACTAAAAGATCCTTGAGGATCTGACATCCGCCCCGTTGTTTTGTTGGGTTTTTTTCTATTATATTTGATTGGGAAGGGAAGCTTAAGATTACTTTTTTCCTCTGCTCTTGTTCTCACAATAGCAATAAAAACAATACTCCCTGCCTTGGAGGTGATAAACGGTGAGAAATAACAACAGCAGCTCACTTGGTGGTTATGCAGCCAAATTTATGAATGAAACTGGTGGCTGCAATTTAATTTCCAGGCCTGTCTCTGCTTTTGGAGTGATGGAATGAAAGAAAAAGGGCAGAGAAGGAACAGCTCATAACTGGAGTGGGGTTGTTGCTGGGAGTGAGCACAGAGTCAGGTTTGTCTGAGCTGGAGAAGGGTGGCACAGGGGGTTTCTGCTTCCTGCATCAAGATCAAAGTACAAAACAGGCGAATTTGCTCAGTTAAACAGTGGCTTTGCAGTGTTTTCTTTATTTGGCACTGGTGTATGGTGTGTAACACCTTGGGGACAGCAGGGACAGCCCTTCCCAGGCTGGCTGTGCTTGGTAAATGAACCAGGTCAGCCCTTGCTGGGACAGGTCTGCTTCACGAGGGACACAATAACGCCACAAGGTTGGGAAGAAAGGGGTAAAATTTAGACCAAAATGCATCGACTGCACTTGTCTCTGCAGCTAAAGGTCAGTTGTGTGCCTTCTGGGCACCCGAGTGTTTCTTTGGTTGGGACTTAAGGGCCGAAGGCTCCCCCTTTTTGGGGAGGTTTCTCTGGGAGAAGGGACACTGCCAGGCTCTGCAGTGGGAGGTCAGAGGGTTGAGGTGCCCAGTCAGGGTGACAAGCATGTCAGCAGCCCCTTCTCAGGCAGGACCCTTGTTCTGCACAGTGTTCAGAGCAGGAGAGGTTCTTGTGTCGAGGTCTCTCACACCCCTCCCTGCTCCTCACCTGTGCCTGGGCTGCAGGAGCAGGAGACGTGCAGAGATTCATTTCCTGCTACTTTGAGCAGGGCACTGGAGCAGATGGTCTCCAAAGGTCGCCCCAGCCTGAATGACTGTACATTTATCCCCCTGAGAGAGTTGAAGCCACCAGTGAGTCTGTACAAAGGCACTGTCCGGGTCAAAGTCTTCCTCCCCCACCTCTGGAAATGAGACCTGGGACTGCAAAAGGAACCAGTCCAGCCCCAAGCCCCAAAACCATCACTCTGCCTGAGACAGGTGAAACCAGGTGGCCAGACCTGTGTGGGCTGTGACTTCTCCTGGCTGTGGCCACTCCCGGAGTAGGGTTGGAAGGACTCCTGGTTTGGTGCATCCCCCGTGTCCTCTAGCACTCCCGTCCTGGGAGAGGAGGACACTGCTCCAGCTGGGGATGAAGCCACGGAGGGTCCTCTCCCCAACAGCCTGTCCATCCTGTTGCTCTGCCTCGTTGGAGCAGGATCCTGGGTAGGGAAACAAAACTAAGGATAAACATTCCCTTTGCCCTCGCCTTTTGTAGAGGTGCCCAGGAATGGCAGAGCAGCTTCCTCCACCCTGCCGACTTCCCTGGATCACGGGGACATGGCAGCCTCCCCACAGCCAGCGCCCGGGAGAAAATTGGGCTCCTAAATCCAATTATATGTGCAGACTGAGCTCTTTTGTACTCGCTGCTGTCACTGCAAAGTCCTTTGCTTTTTACCCCGTGCTCTGGCCGGTTTGAACTTTCTAATGGCCGTGGGTAAAGGCAAGAGAGCAGGGACTTGGAAGGTGCTGAATGTCCTCATCTTTCTCCTGAGAAACATGCCTCTTTGCTGATGTCACCTCCGATGGCTCCATGTCAGAACTTCCCTAGGTCTGCTGAAACCCTGCCCCGACCACGCAAAACGCTTACATGAATTTTTCTAGCACGCACAGGGAGGTGTCCTTGATGACCTTTCACGGTAATTACAGCAGTTGGAAGATGTTTGCCCCAGGCAAGCTTCTCTCTAAGGTCTTCAGTGTTGAGCACGTAGTTGTTTTGGGCTTCCCCTTCCACATTATTCTGGAAAATAGCGCTGTGGCCACTAATGTCTTACTTTCCCCCTAAAATCTCTCACTTGCTGTTGGGAGGCAGTGAAAGCTGATGGGGATTTTCACAAACCACCCAAATATGGCTCTAAGGAAGCATTTATATTTCCTATTTATGTTTTGCTTTTAGACCTTGACTTCCAGAAACTCCTTTTTCCCAAGAAAAACCCAGACAATCAGACAAATATTTCTTTTAAAACGTGTGAAAGATGCAGGACGAACATCCGTGCGCAGCAAGTTTCCTTTCAGGCGATTCTGAGCAAAACCAAAGCTTTTTTTGAAGTGGTTTATTGCAATTGTAGTTTCCTTGCTTCCTGCTCCTGCTTTGGGCACCCCTCCCAGCACGTCGTGTGTGGTTACAGGGTGCTGGGGGAAGTTGGAAGCCAACAAAAGGCAAGGGGGCTTTAAAATCTTATTTCTCTTCCTATTTAGAGTGCTGCCAGTGAGGCATTGCGTTTTACTCCTTCCTACTGCCAAGGCACAGTATCTCCCCCAGTATCGGCCCCAGAGGAACAGGGAGGGGTATGGAAGGCATGGGAATAGATTTCACGTTGGATGAGCCTGCAGTGAGGAGTCCAGACTGTGGGCAGGGTAAAAAAAGCCTTGTTCAGTCTGCAGTCGGCAGTTTTAGCACGAGCCCCGGGCGTGGGGCTGGGAAGTGGGGTGTCCTCTGCTCACGCTGGTGTATTTACAGTGTTGGCATCTATCTGTGGGATTGGCAGAGCCAAAGCAGAGGGAAACATGCCCTGGACACCCTTGTCTCAGTGCCAGAGGGTGGGAGGCAAGGGCAGAGATGCTGCTCCTTCCCCATGCCCACATTTCTCCTGGTGGCTGGATCTGTCCTTCCTGCCACCCCTTGCAGTGTCTGGACCATTTGCTGCCCCACGATTGTGCTGGAGCTGCCTGAGGGACCTCGGGATGCTCTGGAGGCAGATTAAGGTGGCTTTGAAGCCACAGCCTGCTGGATGGTCAGGGTGTAGAGAGTGATGAAGGCTGGAGACATCGTGGCCCCAGCAGCTGTCCAGCTGCATCTGCCTGAGCCCCCCCTGGCCTAATTCCTTTAATAAGCAGGATACTCTCAGAGCAGGACTCCACCAGCTTGGTGAAAAGCTGTGACTCACAGCAAGGCTGTGATTTTGGACCATCATGGTCCTGCCAGTTCCTCCAGTAGTGTAACAGGACTTTGGTGCCTGCGGTGCTCCGTTGGCTCAGGAGGGGCTCAATGCCTGAGCCTTCTTCCTTTGTTTCAGAGCAAGATGCTGTTCTTTGCTTGACCGACACACACGTTAATATTTCTGTTAATTTTGTTAGAGTAATCTGGCACTGGGCTCTTGCAAAGACCTGCTGCTGCTGCTGGAGGTGGTGATGGAGGCCAGGCTGAGGTGATGGTACCTCTGGCACGAAGGCACCACGGGTGGAGCAAACAGGTTTTGGCTCCAAATCCAGAGGTTGGCAAGGAGCATTCAGTCCCTGAGGGCTGCAGCTTGTATTGCTAACAGCCTGGAAAAGTGGATAGCAGCCTCTTCTTTGCATGAGTGCCTGGCCCGAGGAGGAGCAGGATTTAAGCACGTACTTAAATTTCAGCATGTGCTTAAGTGTTGTCCTGAATGGGGGGACCCTGTTGAGCTTGAGCTGAAGTGCTGTTCTGAGCCAGGGCCAGCAGACTGTGCAAGTCATCTCCTGCTGCCTCTCCACCCCCGTTTATGTGCTCATTGCAGCTCTCTGGCCATTTACTGCAAGGAGAAAATCACTTTATTTCGTTGCAGCTTGCTCGGTAACTGAGAGGAAGCAGGTTGGGAGAGTCACACATGAGCTGGGAGTGAGACATCTGACCTTGTCTCTTGTCTGTCTTGTTTCTATGATCCTAATTCTGCTCTAAATTAATTCTTTTGTTTAGCTGCTGGGGTTTTGTTTTCCCTCCTTTTTGTTTTCGCATGAATGCTCCTCTCTATATTTAGGTCTGCCGGGGCGGGATGTTATGAATAATTGTTGATTGATATTATTAAACACTAACACGCTTGGCTGTGTTGCACTAATGATGGGGCTTTGGGGATATGCAAATCAATTAATTGCAGTAATTGCTGTAATAGCTGTTTTGGAGGAGGCTGCTGAAGAGCCCTTGGGAGAGCAGACAGAGATGGAGAGGTTTGGGAGCACAGAGGAGAAGGGGTGCTTGAGAGTCACTGGAGAGGGCTCCTTCGAGTCCCCAGTCTGTAAAGTGGGGTTTGTTTTGCCCTCCAGAACCCACTCACACCCCATCCTCTCTTGCTTTGCTTCAGAGTTACCCCAGTGTGGCTTCTTCTGGACCTTTCCCAGGGCCTTTTCTGCTGTGGTGGAGCTGCAGAAGCTCACAGATGAGACAGAGCCTCTTCTAGGTAATCTCTTGGCTTAGAAATCTGGGAGACCTCCCTGGAAAACACCCGAGGGGTGGAAAAAAATTACTGCAGAGATGTACCCTGTGTGTCACCTCACACTGAACAGCTTTGGTTTGTCAGCTGATTCTCATTCATGTCAAAGGTTTTTTTCTCCTCCTGTGGCAACATCACGGGGTCTCACAGTGGGCACAGGAGGGACGTGAGATGCCTCAGGAGCTGCTGTGGGAAGGCTGTGAAGGGAGTGGGATTTTGAGTGTTGTGAGGATGGGGAGGAAAAGGTCTCTTCTGGCTTCTTCCCCATCCTATATGTGCTCTCCCTGCCTTTGTGTGTTATTGTATATTCTTTTGTCTGGCTTTCCATATGCAACGTGCTTTAGAGTCCGTGCTCCAGGGCGAGTGCTCAATGTGGTGCACAGATGGTGCTCCCAGAGATCCCCTTATTTGCTAATGGGATTTTGTGCTAAGCGTTGCCACTGTTCTTTTCAAAAGTCTGCGTGTTTGTGTAAATACGCCCAGAGCCTCGTCCTGCTGAGACACCCTCTCCCGTGCAGCTGAGAACATGACTTTATTTTTTTATTTGCCTGGATTTTTAATCCCTGGGAAGGATGTCAGGCCGGATTCTGGGGGAGGCAGCAGCCACAGGACCCGGGCAGTGCTGAGCTCTGTGCCTTCATGTTGCAGGAGGGTCACTGAACCACAGCATCCCAAAATCATTGGGACCTCTGGAGATCCTTCAGTCCAACCCCCCCTGCCCAGGCAGTGTCACCTGCAGCAGGTGACACAGGCGCACCTCCAGGTGCGGTTGGAATGTCTCCGGAGAGGGAGACTCCACGCCCTCCCTGTGCAGCCTGTGAGTCCCCAGTGGCTCTGCCAGATGTCACAACCCTCCCAGGTGGCCTGGCCAGGCCGATTGGGGCCCTCTGACGTGCCCCTGTACCTTGCTGGTGGCCCTGCCCTGCGTTCTGTGCTGAGATACCCTCCTCTATTGCGCAGCGTCCCCCGGGTCCTGCAGCGTGTCCGTAACGCTGCGTTCAGCTGCTGTGCAGCAATTCCCACCTATTATCCAGCAGTTCCCCTCTGCGCCCTCCATTCTTCAAGCAGTGCTCCAAATCATGATATAAATAGCAAGAGCCTTGAATATGTTGCTTTTATTACCAGAGGCCTTTCAGAATAGGTTAGATGCGTGCCCGACGGGGACAATACAGCGCCGACTCTTCCAGTGGGGCACAGAGCTGGGCTAGGTGACCTCCTGAGGCCTCTTCCAGCCCTTATTTTTCCCTCCCTGCGTGACATTCGCTGCCAGTGGGTAAGTGCAGCTTTGTTTGGTGTCAGGCTGGCTGGAGGGAGGTCAGGGCTTGGCAGTGGCGTGTCCAGCAGACAGTCCCAGGGTGTGTGTCAGGAAGTTCCCCGTCTGTCTGCACACCCGTGTGCGCCTCATCCTGCCAAACACTCCTCTCCTGAGTGCTCCTCTGCCACGGGAAGGTGAGTCACACGAGGGCAGAGGGGCTCCTTTAGCTGGCCAAGGACTCCAGGTGGTTCCTCTGGAGTTGAGCTTAGCCAGGAAAATCTGATGGCAATCCCGGTTCCCAAAGCAGAGGCAGCCCCAAGTGGGAAACCTGCCAAGGACTGCTCCTGTTTCAGTGCAGTGCCATGGAGCTGGGGAATTTGGGAGCAGGAGCTGACCAGGCAAAGGAGAGCCAGCTGCAGGGTAGTGCTATGTGCAGGTAGAGGATTCATCCCACTGTGCTCCTCTGAGCACCCAGGGCTGTATTGTCCTCTAAAAGCAGGTCCTGAACTTGGAAAACCCTCACCTCCAGCTGGGTGCCTGTGCCAGACTCTGGGCTGGGGAGCTGTGCTGGCAAAGTAAGACTTGTGGTCACCTCCACAGCGCCTGGATCTGTCTCCATGTTTTGTTTGGACGTTGCTGCACCCATGAAGCATCTGGCTGACGTGGTGTTAGTCCACCTGTAGTGGTTTTGTGACTGCTTTGTCCGAAATGCAGGAGCTATGGGGGATTCTGCAATACAGCCCTCGGTGCCTCACAGCCCTTCCCAGCAGCAGAGTTTGGGAAAGAACAATTTTTAGGTCTGCAAAAGACTCTGCAGCAGTGCCCGCTGCCATCTGATGTCTCTGTGGGGGAAACAGCTCTTCAGAGGTGTTGGCTTTCCATGCCCATCACGAAATGCCTCTTTGCCTTGTGTTTTCGTAGCCTCTCGGTTTTGCTGATTTTGTCACCGTTCTGATAAGGGCAATTAGATGTGGTTTGTTTGAATTACAGCCTGGCTGCTTTGGGCTCTCACAGACACAGCACCGTGCCCGCTGCGTAGGGGGAGGCGAGCAGGGGAGAGCCCTTGTCCCCCCTGGTGATGGTTAGCAGATGTGATGCCCTTCCCAGGTCCGGGGCTGAAATCATGGAGCAGCAGGGGCAACGCTGTGCTGGGATGGCTCCTTAAATCTGTACAGGGAGGGACGTGGCAGGGGCTGGACCCTCCTGCACTCAGCGGCGGGTCAGAGCACTGCCCTGCAAGGTTGCACCTGCTGGGGGATATTTTGGCAGTCCTGGACTGGTGGTCTGGCCCCAGGAGCTTTTCTTTAGGTTTGTAATGCCCCATTAGTGATTCCTTGTTAAAAACCAAGAGTGCCCAGGGCTGGTTTGTGGCCTGGCAGCTGAGTGCAGTCAGCTTGTCAGTGTGTCTTGTTTTCCTGGAGGTGTCATGCCCCATTTCCCCCCCCTCCTAGAGACTCCGGGACTACTTGAAAGACTTCTCCTCCTCAGACCAGGTTTTGTATGAGGTTGGTGACCTGCTGCGAGTTGGACCATGGTACACATTAAATCCTGGCTTTCTGTGTTTTTGGGAGCTTTTTTTTTCCCCTCAAGCCCTTGCAGTGGCTTTCCAGGGTAGTTCAAAAAATCTGGGGCAGATCAGGCTGCAGGCTGGCTGTGCCCTTGTGCCTTTGTCCTTTGATCCAATGGCTGGGAATCTGAAAGAAGATGCTGTTCAGCTCTGGCTTCAGTGCCATTTGGGGCTCTGGGAGGGACCTGAATTCTGCTGCAGGTGCATCTTTACTGCAGGGTTTGGCATTGGGGGGTCCTGCCCACCCATCTCCTCTTCCAGGTGATTTAAATCACAGCAGTAGTTCCTTGTGGGATTGCTATTGGGAAAGCAGGCTGTGCTTTAACTGGCTGGTGGTCTCAGGGAGAGCCACGTGCCAAGCCTGGGCTCAGCACAGCCCTTAGGAAAAGAGCTTTCTAGGGTCTGGGGTCATCAAACAGCAAGTGGTCACTCCTAGCAGGAGGGCAGAGCTGCAGGAGCTTTAAGGAGAGGACTGAGTGTGCTTCCAGCATGCCAGCAAACGCCTGAACATCCTGGAATGGGCCCCGAGGAGCTGCCGTGGGTGAGAGAGCCTGAGCCTCACCCGAGGGTGGGTGAGTTGCACCTCTGAGCGCTCCCAGGGGAGTGGGCTGGAAGGGAGGATGGGGCAGCTTCATCCTAACGTGGGGTTGTGTTTTGGGGAGGGACAGCTCAGCCTGGGCTGTCTCTTCACTACTGCAATGGGTGGCAGTTTTGTGATGCAGTGGTGGCTTCATGGCAAAACACTTGTCCCTTTCTCATTCTTCTGCTTTTTTTCTTTTCCCTGCTCCCTTCACCTCTGGCAAGGAGTCCTCTCAGTCAGGTTTAGGGTAAGGGAAGGGAAATCCATGTGTTCAACTCAATGACTGGTTTCAGTGCACGTAGTGTGCGTGCAAAGCAGGGGTAAGGGCAGCCAAAAAGTATTGTGAGGACACAAGTGTGTGTGTGTGTGTATATGCACTAGGAGAGGCTGTAAATAAATAAATTCCATATAGCTGTGCATTATATCACATTGCCATCTGCATTTCTCTTATGCTGATGGCCCATTTTCTGGCAAAGCAGGTGGCAAAGGCTGCTGTGTGATATTTGCCAATATTGGGAGCACCTGTGGGCTCTTGTGCCAGGTTGGGTGGGAAATCCTTCTGTGTGATATTTGCCAATATTGGGAGCACCTGTGAACCCTTGTGCCAGGGCCGGTGGGAAACCCTTCTGTGTGATATTTGCCTATATTGGGAGCACCTGTGAACCCTTGTGCCAGGGTGGGTGGGAAACCTGTCTGTGCGATATTGGCCAATATTGGGAGCACCTGTGGGCTCTTGTGCCAGGTTGGGTGGGAAATCCTTCTGTGTGATATTTGCCAATATTGGGAGCACCTGTGAACCCTTGTGCCAGGGCCGGTGGGAAACCCTTCTGTGTGATATTTGCCTATATTGGGAGCACCTGTGAACCCTTGTGCCAGGGTGGGTGGGAAACCTGTCTGTGCGATATTGGCCAATATTGGGAGCACCTGTGGGCTCTTGTGCCACTGCTCTTTGCTGCCCAATGGACAGGGGGAGAAAACTATGAGGCTTCCAGTGTGCCTGCTCCTTCCCTTCTTCCTCAGCTGATTTGACCAGGTCACTCCCCACCTTTGATTCTTTCCTCTTATTTCAAGACCTCCTGTGGCTGCATTGTCTGTGAAAGCTCTGGCAGAGGCTTCAGAGCTAGAGAAACAGGCTCTCCTTAACAGCCCTCGAGGAGGAGGAACCTGCTGCTGCTGCCTCCAGAGCAGAGACAGAGGTGCCAAGCAAACTGCTGGCCCTCGCTGGGATGGGGCTGTGCTGGAGACAGCAGCAGGCTGAGAACCTCAGCAGGTGAGGGCACGGGATGCAGGGAGTGCTCTGTGGTGCAGGGGCTGCCGTGGCTCTGTGGTTCCTGGGGACGTGAGGTGGGCAGGGTGTGACCAGCCATGGTCCCAAGGTGGGCAGTGGGTGTGTGACCAGCCCTTGGTCCCGAGGTGGGCAGAGTGTGTGACCAGCTGTGGTCCCGAGGTGGGCAGAGTGTGTGACCAGCTGTGGTCCCGAGGTGGGCACTGGGTCTGTGACCAGCCCTTGGTCCCGAGGGGGGCAGAGGGTGTGTGACCAGCCCATGGTCCCGAGGTGGGCAGAGGGTCTGTGAGCAGATGTGGTCCCGAGGTGGGCAGAGGGTGTGTGACCAGATGTGGTCCCGAGGTGGGCAGAGGGTGTGTGACCAGATGTGGTCCTTAGGTGGGCAGAGGGTGTGTGACCAGCCGTGGTCCTTAGGTGGGCAGAGGGTGGGTGACCAGCCGTGGTCCTTAGGTGGGCAGAGGGTGTGTGACCAGCCGTGGTCCTTAGGTGGGCAGAGGGGGTGTGACCAGCCGTGGTCCTTAGGTGGGCAGAGGGTGTGTGACCAGCCGTGGTCCTTAGGTGGGCAGAGGGTGTGTGACCAGCCCTTGGTCCCGAGGTGGGCAGAGGGTGTAACAAGTGCAGCAGGTTCTTAGCCCAGCTGCTGGCCTGGCCTCTCTGGAGGGTTTCTGGTTATCCCAGCTGGCTCAGGCTGTGCTGTGTGCCATGGGCAGCTGCTCCACCTGTGGCCAGGTGAGGCTGGGGGAGCCCAAGCCCCCTCCCCAGCTGCTCTCTGCACACCTCTGCCAGGCTCTGCCTCCTTCCTTGGAGCTGCACCTTGGAGGATGAGCTCCAGATGGTTGGGTGGGAGCCCCGCCAAGCACGGGGGGCTATCAGCAGTGCTGGGGATGGCTGCAGGCTTCCTGCTGGGAAGTTGGGAGAGATCTGCTGGCTTCCTATTTTAGCCCCCTGAAAAAGTGCTCTCGTAGCTACTTTTGGCTTTCCTTTGAGCCTAATGAGTTCTGCTCCCTTCTCCAAAATGTCTGGGGCCAGTCAGCCCCAAACTGTCCACAGCATCTCTTAGTCTGATTCCCCCTGGCCTGGAAGTGTATCTGATGAGTGTGGTGGGGTGGAGGTAGGTTGGACTTCGGCCATCCTTTGGCTCCTGCCATGAGTGCATAAACTTTTATCTTTTCAGTGTTACCATTAAGAGGAGGGGGGGAAAAAAAGGAAACTAAACCACAAACAACTGCATTACAATAATAATCAGAGCCTCATGGAAGTGAACAAAGCCCCAGTAAACTCCCTGCACTTTGAAACTTGAATCTTATCTCCCCCTGTCAAGGTTAATTGTTGCTGGGTTCAAACCATGGACAAGCTTTCATTAAGGCTGGAGATGAGAGCCATGGCTGGGCCAGGTCCATCTCCGGGTGGTTTGGAGACGGGTTGAATTTGGTCCAGCCTGTTAAGGAGGGAGTTACATCTGTAACTGCACATTTCATTACAGGCCTTGGATTTAAATCTCATCTTTAATGTTTCTGGAGTGTCTTCTCCCAGGGTCATAATCTGTGGAGCTATTTTAAGGGGGGTCACCTAATTTCTTTCCATGTAACTTGATTTCTTTCCCTATCCCATTGAAGTCTGGAGTGTGATCAGATCTGGAGAGCTCAGGAACAGCTGATAAAAGTTCCCCTGCATAAGAGACCCTTTAATGTGGAGGGGAGCAAGCAGTCTGTCCTGGGAAGCAAATCCTCAGTTGATTAACCTACCAAGAGCCAAAGACTGACTTTTATTTCTGTTTTTGGACCACTGCAGAGTTGCTGTTGCAGCCCAACCTGTGTTGTGGTTGTTGCTCCTGCAGCTCATGTTCTTTTAAAGGGGTGCTTGGAGGAGATGGGCTTTGAAGAGCATTAATAATGAAAAAACCACTAAACCACATCACAGTATTAAAAAATACATTAATAAAAAGAGCATAATGAATATTGGAAATGGTTTTACGCCTCCTTGAACTAGGAAATATAAATACACACGTATTAAATTATAGTTCCCCCCTGCCTCCCACAGAGTTGTGTTTTGAACCAGTGAAATTGGTTTGGGAGACAGTCTTTCACATGCAAATATGTCGGAATTGTGGTTCTGCTTGGGTAAATCACATTAAATGTTCAATGCCTGAATTTGCTCAACCTTGAGAGGGTATTATTGGCGTTGTCTTCACCTCTGTGCTGTCTCCTGGGATGCTCAAGCCCAAAAGGAGGCTGAGGAGATATTGGAGGAAAAGAAAATGACAATGTTTTGCCACTTTCAGCCCTTTATATGAGGTGGGTAAGAGAGCTGCTTGTATCCGTGCTGGAATCCTCCCTGGTGTTTGTGTTAGAACTAGCTTGTTTTGGAAACAACAGTGCTGGATTGTTTTCCTTCTGGTGTGGTTTTTTTCCCCAGGAGTTTCCATGACTATTATCAGAACTCTTTAAACTTTTAATACCAAATGAAAGGCAATAATTCCTCTCCCAACTTCTTTCCCCCATCTGCACAGCAACATTGTAGAGCACCTTTGAAAGCGGTGGCTTTGCAGGGCTGAGCCTTTGGTGGTGTCCAGGTTCTCCTGGTACCAAGCAGTGGGACACGTGGCCACTGGGTGCCAATGCCTCCAGTCAGCCTGTGGCCCACAGGAGAGTCCAAAGTGCTGCAGGATTGGGCTTGCAGGACCCTTCCTTGGCTGCAGAGATGCTGCTTGGACACAGGGAGCCCTCAGTCACAGCTCATGGGATGTGGCCGGCCGTGACTTGACATGATTGCTCAGCATTCCATCCCCACCTTTCCCCCCGCCTGCTGCTTTCCCCGTGGCCTGTTTTCATTTCCTTGCTAATTCAAGCATGTCTGATGCTGGCAGGAGGAATTTTTGTGCGGTGCATGGGTCAGGGAGCTCTGACTGAGGCTGGAGTTTTACAGGTGATGCTCAGACACAGAGGACAGTGGGAAGGTCACGGAGGTGGGAACGTCACGGAGATGGGAGCTGCGGGAAGTGCTGCTGGGGAGAGTGGGGAGGTCTGGGATGGGTCAAACACACATAAATGGGTGCAATCCATGGGGATTTGTACTCCTTTGTGCTGTCAGAAACACGGAGTGTCTGCTCCCCCTCTGTGGGCACCAGCCCCTGTGGGCCATCACGAGCCACCCCTGGCCAGCACAGAAGTGCTGGGGACAAGCAGGTGTCCCTCGCTGGTGTGTGGAGAGAAGAGGCAGCTTGCCTTGGGAATGCTTCCTCCACAGCAGGCTCAGCCCCTTCCCTCTTGCTGTCACTGACAGAAACCAGAGCTCCGGGGTTCTTTCCTGTGGGTTATATCCGCGAGCAGCCAGCTGGGGCTGGTATTTGATATCAGCTGGGAAAACCATCAGGAAGCTTTGATTGTGGGTTTTTTTTTTTTTTTTCCTTTCACTTTTTAGCTTTCCATCACCTTTCCCAGCCCGCTCCTCACACTCTGCTTGGTCTGGCTGGTTCACCCACTGCCCCATTCCCCAGCAGTGGGGAGGTGGGATCTGCACAGCGCCCAGCTATAGGAACATCCCTGGTGTGTCACCCCTTGGGCAGTCTGAACTCGGCATCATTTCTATAAAACTGCAGAAAAAGGCTGCACAGCTCTGGAACACTTTTTTTTTTTTTTTCCAGACCAATGCATTTCCATGCCTGAAAATGGGGAGACATGCAATTTATTAAAAACAATCCTTAGAAAGCTACAGGCTGTAGCGTTTAATTTTCTTGTGTGTTTATTTTTCTATATATATAAAAAAAGTCCCATGTTTTCTCCATTAATGGATGGTATTTACTTTAGGTACAGCAGAAATCTGATGTCGAGCTCCAAATTAAGTAAATCTCCATTTATTAAAACCCTAAGTGCCTTGCTTTCCAGACTTTTTCACGGTACATTTGGGCTCCATGTTGGAGACTTAAGGCTGAGCAGCCCGAGCTCAGATGGAGCAGGAAGGGATCTAACAGCCAGTCTGGCTTTTAGGCTGTAGGAAAGGCTGGTGCCATGGAGGGGTGTGAAGAGCCTTTCATGTGGCCAGAGGAGGACCCTCCCGAGGCCAGCCTGGGTGGAGGGAAGTCTAGGAGGGAGGCAGAGACGGGAATCCATCCTGTTGGAGGCACAAGATAGGGTTTCACTCGTGGGGGCTGGTTCCTCTGCTCTAAAGCAAACAAAGCCTCGGGTTTGACTTTGCTCGTCTGGTTTTTCCCTTCTCTGGAGATGTGGTGCTGGGAGCCTCCAAAAAACTTGGTTTGTGATTTCTTCTCTTTTTGAAAGATTTCTCTGTGTCGGTTCTAGTCAGCTGAGGAGGGATTGCTGGGCCCTCTTATAACCAGTGCCTCCAGTTTATTCCCAGTCTCTGAGTGGTGAAGGAGGGGTGGCACCGCTGTGCTTTCCAAGCTTTGTGTCCAGCTCATTTTTTCCAGTGTCAAAAGAGGACTGGAAGGTTGTCCCTCCTGTCCAGAGGGGCTTAGTGCCCAAGGATCTCAAGACGAGAGAGGTTAATAGTGACAGTCTGTCCCTCTGGCTCTTGATGCAGCATTAGGATGGATGCCCCAGTTTTGGAAGAGAGGAAAGCAATTTCTCTCTTCTTGCACAGGCAGTTTTGGCTCTGTCGCACCCTTTTGCAACGTTCCAGTGCTGGTGTTATATTGATTAGAACTGGAAATAATAATGCCAAAAGTTACCCCAACAAGGAATTAAGAAAACCCACCCCAGCCAAGGTATTGGCTTCTCCCTGCCCATCCCAGTGTTCCAAATGTCCACAAAACTTCAGTGGGCTTTGGAAAAATACATTACAGACGGGCACTGTGCAGGGAGTTCATCCTGATGGCAGGGGTAGTGGCAGTGAGGAGCTCTGCCCTCCCTGCAGCCACCTTCCCCTCCTGCAATAAGGAGGCCTGTTCCTAAAAAAAAAAATCACATTAAATACCACACCTTCTCCCCCTCTTCTCTGCCAGGCCAAACCACCCCACACTAATAGGTATTAGCAGAAGCAAAGCTAATTCACTGCCTTATCTCCAGTGTGCCATCTAACTGAGTTCATCAAATAAAATCAGTGTATTAAAGCTCTGGAAGGGAAGGGAGAGCTACAACTTCATTGTGGTTCAGCCCAGAATCAGTTTCTCATTTTCTCTATTGTTTTGTGGCAATCCCTGTGTGTTGGTGAGGGCCAGAAGGGGATGGACGTTTTACAAATGTTTCTGTCCTCTGATCACACACATTTCACCTCCAGACTGAAAACGAAATGGAATTTTGCAGATGGGATCAGTCACAGTAAGGAAATGTCTGGGTCAAAATGTCCAGCAGTGAGGAGCTTTATTCCTGCATAAAACTAAAACATGAGTTTTATCTGTAAATTCTTATTTTCGCTCCTCCTGTTATTTCCCCTGAACGTGCAGTTAGAGGAGAAAGGGTTTAAGACCAACTTATTTTATGGTGCCTTCAATTGAGAGATGCAATAAAAACGTGGAGCACAATCCAAAGTTACAAGCTCAGCCCTCTTTTGCTGAGTGAAGATGATTAGGGAGTGTTTTGGATAAAACCTCTGCAGTGAAACCCTGCAGTCATTCAAAAGCTGAAATATGCTCAGCTTTTCTTTGTTTTCAGTTTGAAGTCAGGAGGAAAAGGGAAGGATTGGACCATGTTTTCTGGGATGCCTGTGAAAATATAACATTGTAGGAGTCCAGCCCAGCCAAAATGCAATATGTAGGGGTTTTTTTTCTCTAGATGGAACTGTTTTCCTTTTGGGTGCTTTTTTTCAGGAATGGCTTGGATCTACCCAGTGGGTGTGTCAGCTGCAACTTTGGAAAGCTTTAATTCTTCCCCATCTCTTAATTTTGTCACTGTTTTTCATGAGCAGAGAAAACGCAAGGGATGTTTTGGCCATGTAAGAAGCCTTAAGCTTTTCAGCAGAAGGTGCTGAGGGGTGTGGTGAGGTGACAACTCCTGTCTCCTGTCCTTGATCTCCTCAGCCCTGGGATTGCACCATGGGCTGGGTAAGAGGTGGCTGCTGGAATGGGAGCATCCCCTCCAATGCCATGGCACATCCCACTGGGGCACTGGTTCCTATCCAGGTGGGTCTGGCTGCTGGATGCAGCAGCCTGGGTTCAGTGGGGATTATTTAAAGCAATCACAACACAGCAGGTTTTTTATTTTGGGGGTGCCCCAAGATGAGAGAGTGCAGAGACTGGGGAGGGTCAGGAATGGAAGGAGCAGGAAAAATGCGTGTGTTCTGCAGAGCCTTGAATTCCCCTCATCCCCCACCCCTGTTCTTGAGCTGACCTCCTCCTGCTCCTGGGCTGCGCCAGAGATACCTCTCCTTACTCATTCTGCTTACCCAGCTGGGTCTGAAGCTCTTGGAAAACACACATGTAGTGCCAATGTTACCCCGTGCATCTTCCCCATTGTTTGCTGAGCGCAGGATCAGCACCTTGCAGTGTGTGCCTTGAGTCCTGCAGGATGCTGGGTTCACCCTTAGGAACCAATCCTCCCCCAGGCCAGCTCCGAGGGCCCTGGGATGGGCTGTTTCAGCCAGGCAGCAGGTCCTGAGAGAGGTTTTGGTCAGCGGGAGGAGTGATGTGGCTGGTTTTGTGCAGCTCATTGCGCTCCCGGTGCTGATTGCTAAATGGAGCCCTGTCGCTGAGACAGAGCAGGTTTGCTTTCACTAAAAACACAGGGGTGGGGTTTTTATTTTCCTTGTACCAAAGCAGGTACCTTCAGGTGGCCATCTCTGTGCCTGGTCACCTCTGAGGGTTTTTTATCACTGGCATTCTCCTTGATAAGCTACAAAGAGGCACAAACTACAGTGCCTTGCCATGTCTTGACTAGTGTCGTGCTTTGATATAAATCCTCAGGGTAAAAAAAAAACCCACCTTGTGCAGCGAAAGCAAAGGCTGGAGTTGCTCTCATGAGACAGGTTCAGTGCCCCTGGAGGACTGACATCCCCACTTTGGAGGCCTAATTGGGTGAAGTCCCCTGTGATAATTTGTTGGACACCCCACAGGGCTGTGCAGTGTCCCCACGGGGCAGCAAAGGCACCCAAAGGCTGGGACAGCAGCGACCCTGTGGGATGTGCTTGAAGCCTTGTCTCATCCGCTGCAAACACAGGTCCTGGGGCTGATCAATATTAATGGGCTTTGCTTAAAGGTGTGTTTCCCGTGCAACTTGGGATGAGGTTCTGGTGCTGAAGGGACACTTCTGTATTGGGTTATTGCTGGCTTTGAGCAGGGGCTCAAAATGCTTGTAGGGGTCATTGTTCTGACACTGGGCTGATGATATCAGCCAGGGCCATGGCAAGTACCCACCAGCAGCATCCGTGGGGTGCTGCATCTCGCCCGGAGGGACCACAGTCCAGGCCCCCTGATGGTCCTGGATCTGCAGCAGCAGCCTGGAGGTTCTGTGCTCCTGGCTCTCCTCCTTTGCTCCCTGTTTCAGGACCAAGCAATGTGTTATCCCTCGCCGAGGGGGCGAGAGAACATCCCAACCCTTGGGCTCGGCTCGTAGCAGTGTGTGGGGTATTAATTTAGAGCCTTCAAAGGGTGGCTGGGCATAATGAGTTGGGCAGCTGCCAACAGCTCTGTGTCACCAGCAGCCTGTGACACTCTGCGTGTCAAAGTTCTGCTGCTCCTCAGTAGTTCAGATGGCTTTGTGTCTGTCAGAGCAGGCACGATTTCTCAGGTTCTTGGGGTGCGCCTACATCTTCTGAACCCTTTGTGAAGCTATTTCTGCATTTCATTTGACAGCCTAAAGCCCGCAGAAGGGAAGGACATAGCTGGTTTGTAGGCACGCAACCCCCACGTTTAACTTGGACATCCCAGCCTGCTCATAAACCCTCAGTAACAGCAGCTCTGAAAGGCCTCTGCAGCATTGATTTATCATTTTCTGCAGCATCAGCATCACTTTAAAGAACAAGGGATTTTGTAATGCAATTGTAAATTATTCCTATAAGTACCTTAAGTGCCTCATGGGAGTGCGTGATCACTCAAGATGCTTCATAATTTATTTCTTCTCATGATTTTCAGCTGTGCCATAAAACACTTGTGAACATCCAGGAAGGAGGGTCCTTACAGATGCCATTGACATCTACCAGGCTCGCGTGACAACCCTTGTATCATCTGCAGGAAGGAGAAAAGGAAGGTAGGAACAAGTCTGAGAGTTTCCTGAACTTATGTGGCAAGTTTGAAGCTCCTGAAAAGGTTATAAACATGGTAATTTTGCTTCTTGAATCCTCTTCCTGAGGTCCCCACTGGGGGCTTTGTGGAATGGACTGTCTTTGCCAAGTACTGCTGGTGGTGGGATGCTCAGCTCGAGTTTTATCATGCAAGGCTCCATGAGCAATTCCTTTCCTTGCTGTCATTCTCTGTGCGTGCAATCAGGTCTGTTTTGAAACTACACAGTTTTACTGTTGGTTGTCAGAGTGGCTTTGTCCAGGTCCAACCTTGGATGTCTCAGCCAAACACTTATTCAGCAGAGCCCCATTTTGACCCTCAGGAGTGCTGTTTTACCCTGTTTCTAAGTACTTGATAGGCTGTTTGTTGAGCTGGTAGCATCAGGTCCTAAAGGATTCCAAAGGAACTGTCCCAAAATGTGAAGTTTCAAGGGTGACTTAAGACCTCAATGACCGAATGTGTGCAAGGGGTGAGAAGCCTCAGCTGGCTCTTGCTGGTTGGAGCAGGGTTATGTCACCCCAGACACTTTTTGAGTAAATAAATGGCTTTGTTTTACGTTATTTGAAAGAAGCCCAACATGGGATTTGCTCTATTGACTTTACTGATCTCAAAAACTCTCATAGCCACTTAATCTGGCTCATTCCCCTGGTAAAGTTCTGTGTAGGTTTGTTATGGGGATATAAACACTGGTTGAAATCTTACAAAGGTAAGTTTTTCTGGAGTGGGAAGGCCAAGGGATTGCTGTTCAGTACATAAACATAGAGAAATAGTCTTTATTGCTGGCTCCACATTGGGATTTCCAGCTCAGTGCTGCTCTGGGTACGCTTATGGAATGCCACCACATCCTTGTAGGGGATGCAGGGCATGGTGGGCCTCTGACAAAACAGTTCTGAGGGGCTGAGGTACCACCTTCTGCTTGGATGAAGTGTTCATACGGCTCAGGGCAGCAAACACCCATCACCACAGAACGCTGATCTCTGGAGCAAAGGAGTTGTCTGTGGCACCCTGACCTGCCCTCAGCTCCTGGGCAGTCACAGAGGATTATTGGTAGCTACAGCCCAAATGCAGCAAGCAGTACCTTTTGCTCTGTGCAAACTCGTGAGGCCAGCTGGGAGTCCCTGGGACTGCCCCAAATCCATTCCTGTTCAGTTTCCCACCTCCTGGCATGCCTTCACTCACACAAGAAGTTGTTCTGGAGTGACTGACCATGGGCACCAGGTGTCTGCCCCACCGTGGACAGCTGGCCCTGCTGCTCAGACACCTGGCTGTGCCCAAATCCCAAAGAACACTCCAAAGTGCCTTGAGGAACCAGGAAAGCCCTGAAGGTCTGTGTGGTGTGTTTTGCAAGCCCAGTCGCTCCTGATGGGTGGGCCTCTTGCCTCCAGCAATTATCTGCTTGATGAAGATCCTGCAGATGGATTGGAAGCGCCTTTTGCTCTCCCTTCCATCCCTCTGGCCATTAGCAGCTGGCTGGGGATGCAGAGGGTTCAGCAGGGGCTGGGGGCAGCAGTGCTGCTCTGGCTCTGGCTCCAGCAGGAAGGCAGGAATTCCCCTCCCGTGCTGCTGGAGCAGCTGTGGCTGTGCTGGTGACACCACTGGGCTGGCCATCGGCATCCCAACTCAGCCCTGCAGCTTGGCTGCACAGCCCAGGAGAGCTGTTCCTTCTTCTCCGTGTCAAGAAGAGGGTGAAGTCCTCCTGTCCCTGCGCAGGAGCCCCCGGAGCAGCTGCCTCTGCTCTCCTCTGGCTGGCCCCTGTCCCCAGCATCCAGGAGGGATGCCAATGGAGCAATGTCTCTCCTGGGAGAGAGAGGGCTGGATGGATCCTGCTAACGGAGCTCCAGGAACGCTTCACAGGGCGGGGAGCAGCAGCTGGGCTGCACCAAAGGATGACCTAACCTTGCCTGAAAATTAAGACATCGTTCCTTCAGTTTCTGTCCTGCTGGAAAACTGAAATATTGCCACGAAACCCGACGATTTTCTTTTGTCAGAAAACCTTCTTTCTATCCAAATCCTGCCTGTTGGAACACTCCCCACCGGCTCTATTGGTGGGCTGGGGAATTTTCCAGGGCTAGCAAGAAGTTTCCATCAGGCGTCACAAGGCGTTTTTTAGGGAATTTTTTTTCATTTGTTTATTTGTTTGCTTTTTAGGGCAGCCAAGCAGAACAACTGCTGGCAAGACCTTTAGTACCTGATTCATCCTTATAAAATTCTCTGCAAAGCAGGAAGGCATTTTCCAGAGCTATCTGCAACTTGTTTTTAAAACTGAATTTTCTCTAACACCCCAGGCAAAAGCTAATAAGTGGCTCCAGTGTTTATTTCATTTTAGGTGCCTAATTGGTTCTCAATTTGTTTCAGATGAGGCATGTTAAATTTATCCCATGACCCTGTAAATACAATCTGTCTTTCTATCCCTTAAGTAGCCACTCTCTTGCCTTTCAAACATTATTTTTGTTCACCTTCCTGGCATCCAGTTTTAAATAAATATTTTAAATTCAGAGGGGCGTGGTTCTCCACTTTCCACTCTCCTGATTTCCTGGAGGACAGCAAGGACTCCACCAGTAGACTGGAGATCAGCTCCACATTTCTTTCTGGCCTTTCATTTGGAAGCTGTTTTGGTGGAGAACAACTTTTTGGCTATTTAGAGAGTGGAAAGGAGCCTCAGGGAATGTCCTTTTTCTCAGTGCCAGTAATGTTGTGATTGGGAACCAGCTCCTTTGTTTTCCTTTTGTGCCTTGGTGCAGCTGAAAGGTGCTGGAGCAGACCCTGGCAAGAAGGAGGAGAGCGTGGGCCACCCTTCCTGCACAGGGTGGGGTGGGGTGGTCCCTTTGGCTCTCTGGTGTCACATCCTGTAACACCACCCATCAGATCCCGGGGATGACTTCAGGCTGGCCTGAGGATGGAACACCACCAAGGAATGACATTTTACTTGGATTTTTAAAGTTCTAGGCAGAATCTCTGCCCTGGGTCTGGTTGGTAACTGAGCTCATAACTTTGGCTTTCACCGCCTTGCTGGGGTTTGTTTGTGTGCTTTGAAATGTGAATATCCATGAAGCAGTACTGGGGTTTTCCCCACCCCTTTCTCCTCAGTGATTTCCTTTTCTTGCTATTCTTGTCCTACTTCAGACTTAATTACACTGACCAGGAGAGAGAGAGAGTTGAAATAGCCACAGCTTTAAGTTGAAGATTGTTTGCTGTGTTAAAAGAACTGCTTAACTCCCCCCTCCCTCAAGCTTATGATATTAAAATCAGTGATTCTCCCTATTTTCTAATTAGTTTGAGCTGCCATGCTGTGCAGAAAGGGCTCAGGTACTGTGACTGCAAGGCACTTGATACCTGGGCAGGGAAGGGGCAGGTAATGCATAAAAGTCTGGGCAGGTCTGCTCTGGGACCTCTCCTGAATGCTGGAAGAGCTCCAGGGTTGTTTTTCCTCGTGTTTTTGCTGTTCTGGGTAGAACTGACTTTCAAAAAGGAGCGTTATGATAGTCCTGAAGATGTGCCTCAGGGAGGAGAGGGGTTGAGATGTTCAGCTGCTGTGATGGTGGATGTTTTCTGCAAAGGGAAGACGTGTCCTTTAAAAACTACTTGTGCTTCCATGTGTATAAGCCCCAGACTTGCCTTGGCAGGTTAAAGCCTCATTGTGCTGCAGGTTGGATGAGAGGGGATTTTTACAAGGGTCTGGAGTGACAGATGAGTGGGAATGGCTTCCCACTGCCAGAGGGAAAATCCTTCCTGGGCAGGGTGGGCAGGCCCTGGATCCTTGGAAGTGTCCAAGGCCAGGTTGGAGCAACCTGGGCTGGTGGAAAGTGTCCCTGCCCATGGAATGGGATGGGCTTTGAGGTCCCTTCCCACCCAAACCATTCCATGATTGTCCCTGAGCTCCTGGAGATGAGCAGCGAGTGGGTAACCTGTAAGGCCACCATGGGCAGGCTGATCTGTGCCTTTCCTCTGTCACTCCTGATCTGGAGGACAGAGAGAGAGAGAGACCTGTAAAGATCTCCCCAGCAGCAGAAAGTTTCTGTGAGATGACATTGCTTGGCTGTGAATATTCATGTGCAACTTGTTTCTGGAGCACAAGGCTGAGCGGGGCTGTGGTGCTGCTAATGACAAGTGAAAGTGTTGATTTTCACACAGTTGTAAAAGAAATCCCAATTTGTGAAGATGTCGCTTGAGCTGAGGTGAAGTTCCTGTCAGTTTGAGAGCGTGCAGATCTGAAAGGCTGAGTTTGAATATTGAGACCCTCTTAAAACACTTTATTTCATCAGAAAGATTCCCAGGCTCTCTCAGCGTGTTACTTTGTCAAACTCACCTTTTTTTTTTTTTTTCCCCGAGAGAGGTTGGAGTCTGACTTATTATTCAACTTTCTATTGCAGCTTTGTTTAGTGGAGTTTATACATTCTTAGATCAAACATTATACAGTCTGACCAGGAATCATGCAATCCCAGTGGGAGATGGGAAGAAACGGCATAACTTATTCTATAAACAAAGGCATCATCTACATTAAAGTACAAATTGGTTAATAAAATGGGTTTTAATGCAATAGAAAAAATAAATACGCAGCTTTCCCTGAGCTGTGTTTAGAAATAGTTGCACTCAAACGAGGAATGTGGCACTCGTGTTCCCACAGAGGCTGCCTGGAAGCAGCTCCCTGGTCCATGTTGCCTGGGAAGACTGGAGGGCTTTGACCAGCTCCTTTTTGTGAAAGGGAGTGGGTGATGAATGCCAGCAGAAGGACTAAACTGCATTTAGTGTTCAGCCTGAGATGAACCAGCTGCTCTGGGTTGGGAACACGAGCTGAGGAGAGCTCTGGGGGTGCTGAGCGTGGACATGAACTGGGCTTGTTGTTATCCCCAGCTCGTTCTGGAGGATGCTGGTGGCAGCCCTGGCAGGACAGCTTTGCTGGGAAAGCTGCAGCTTTGGGAGCATTCCCCAGTCACTGTGGTTTGGCTGCTGGGTGCACAGGGGATCCTCCTGAGCCTTTGCTGGACAACCAGAAGCTGGAACATTGACTGAGTGGGGTGTGTGTTACAGGCAAAGGGCTGGTGAGTCAGGATGCTGCTTCTGGGTCTGGGAAGGAGGGGACCTGGAGGGCATTGTCCCCTTCTTTCTGAGGATGTTCTGCAGTGTGGGTTGGGAGCATCTCCCAGGCTCCCTGCACTACAGACCTGGGAAATATCAGCTGGATTAAAGCCTGCTTTATCCAAGAAACATTATGAAAGCTCCTGGCAGAGGAGAAGAGCTAACCTCAGGGAAGGCAGCAGTGCAAGTCCCCTTAGCATGAGCCGGGAGAAGATTTCACCCTGGAGCTGCAGGGAGTGCAACCAGCGTTTCTCCTGGAGCATAAACTGAGAGTGGCTGGGAGTTATTGCTCACACGTGCACACAAAAGTGCTCAGAGCCTGGCAGCGAGGCCTTTCCTTGGGGATCCATATAAAACACCTCTCACAAAAGCTGCCCTGTATGTGAGCAGAGGAACTCCTGCTCGTGACGTTAAAAATGGCAAGAAAAAAAAAGCCCACCACCCCTTTTTCACACAGACAGAGTCACGTACCTCTTATCTTCCTGCCAGTGTGGTGGGGATCGCAGCACAGCCCACATGGGACACTAGAAATGCTGCTTGGGAAGTGCTTTCAGTCCCTGCTCTGAATTCTGCCAATGCAAAAAAATGTCCCCTTTGTCACGGTGGTGAATGAATTTTCTTGTTCCCCTTTCTCCTTGGATTTATGTTAACCCTGGCTTTCAGCAGAGTTTGATCTGCTCACTTTATTGTATTGCAAACAGTAGTCAATAGCTCTTCAGCTGGAGATCGCCTGGATTTATTGTCAGGTCAAGTCAACTCTCCTTGACCCAAGTCTGAACCAAAATGCATTCCCAGAAGATTCCTCCATGGGATATTGGATCCAAAGACAGAGTGACATTGTGGCGAGTTCAAGGTTTGGGCTCAGTACAACGGAGTCCCTGTTGGTGCAGGGAAGGTACCAGGCAATCCTCCTTATTTTGGAGCTGGGTCCTCACCTGGAACATCTCAGAGTAGATTTTGTCACCCCTCAGTCACTTTGCTATGCAATGCCTCTCCATGAAACCATGGACTGGTTTGGGTTGGAGGGGGCTGTAAAGCTCATCTCATTCCAGCCCCTGTGGTGGGCAGGGACACCTTCCACGAGACCAGGTTGCTCCAACCCCAGGGCATTCCTGGGGTTTGTGGTCGGAAGGGAAGCCAGTTCCAGCTCCTCATGGATGTGTTTGCACGGCTCCAACGTGCCTGTGTGGAATTTGCTGTGCAGGCTTCAAGCAACTGATGAGATGGTCTGCATTCTTTTACTTTGTTTTTATTTAAAGGAAAAGTGGGAGCTCTTGGGGAGTGCCTGGCACAGAGGCAGAACCAACTGATGCTGCATCATGAAGCAAAAAGCACTGCTTTGAGGACTTGGGGCAAAAACTGAATGAACTCAGGGATTTATCCTGGATGATAAATGTTCCTTCAAAAGAAGGCAGCCTTATGTTTGGTACAATAGACTGTTTATTTCTTCCATGGAGGAAAAAAAAAAAGAAGAAAAGAAGTGGTGTAATCAGATCGGATTAGCTTTCCAGAGGCCCGGGCAGAAGCTAAAGCTCAGACTGACTCCTTCTCATGCTCACAGTGGATAACTTGAGTAGTCTAAAACCTCTCTGCCTTCCTACAGCACTGGGCTGTGAGCTGCTGCCACTGTGCCTTGAACTTAAATCCAGTGTTAAAATCCCCAGCAACAAGGGTTTCTACAGAAATTAAATGCCCAAGTGTTTGGCTGGTATAAACTGCTTGTTTCAGCTGGGAACCCAGCCCGAGTGTGGAACCAAATACAGCCTTATGAGTGTTTTTCATCTGGAGCAGGTACTGGATACACAAGGCAAATACACAACTGAGGTACAACGGGCTTAATGTTGCATTAAGAGCCTGGGGTTTGTGTGCGCTGACTTTGTTGTTTCGGCTGCTCGTGGTTAATGTTTCATCAGCCCTTTTTATTTTATCTCGTCACTTAATTCCCCGGGCACGGCCCCGTGTGCGGCTCTGCCATGCCGCAGATTTCCCACCTCGTTGGGATGGATGGGGAAGGTGTCAGGGAGATAGCTGGGCAGAGGGAGGGATGGAGGGGAGCTCTCCTGTGCAGGGGCCTGATAAGCAAATCCCATCTCTTGTGATGGGCCAAGGTGGGTTATCTGTGCCTGAGCTGGCTGAGAGGGTGATGTGGTCAAAGGGGCACCAATTGTTTCAGGGCCCAAGAGCTGCTCAGTGGGCGCTGTTGTCTTGTGTGGAAAGCTCAGCCAAGTTCTGCCCTTGTTCCTCTGGAATAAACTCCTTTAGATGGTGAGTTAGCACAGCAGAAGGACAGGGGCACGAGCAGTTGCTGTACAGCAAGTGGTGTGTTTGGTGGACACCCTCCTGGAGCTGTTGTGAGGGTTTCTCCTGGGGGAAGATGCACTCCAGGGCACAGTGGGGGCTCCTCAGGGGTTTGTGCTTGGGGTGGGTGTCTGCAGGATCTCATCCCAGGGTCCTCCGTGCCGGGAGCCAAATTAGTGGGGTTCAAACCTACATCACACGTGGGGCTGCACTGGCCGCTGCTGAAGGTACGGAGGGAGAAAGGGAGAAGGGACATGCCTGTTTGAAGGGAACACGGGATTTCTGGGTCAGGAGAAAGGTGGGAAGCCAAAGATGGAGTGTGACCATATCTGTAGAAGGGGGTCATGAGACCAGTCCCACTCTTTGTGTTCGTTTACTTATTGGTTTTGAGGACCTGCTGCTGACTGGGGGTGACTGTCATTCTCAGCTCCCATGCATGGGCTTAGCTCCAAGAACTCCAGTCAAGTCACGCTGACTTTCAGCCGCTGGAACTCAGGCCCTGTGTTTAATGTCCTTTCCTCGGAGCTCATGCAGTCGGCTTTCCTTGCCAAGATTGTATTTGCTTTCCTTCCTAAAGGACTGCTCTAAACATCATACTTTAAAACAATATGTCTTTTTCCCCCGCAGAGAACAATATGATATGCCACCGTTGAATTACTATGTCCATGAAAAGTGAATATAATCTCCCCAGTAGATCCCCTTTCCGAAAGATTTATGATTTAATGAATTTTTTATTTCTTACTGCTCTGTAATATTTAGCCATTTTACACCTAGCAGGACTCTTTCCCATGGAAGCAGAGGAAGGTGGGGGGGATCCCATCATCCTAATTCCAGCTCCTTTCTTTCCTCTCTGTCCCTGACACGCCACTTGCTGCCAGTGCAGCTTTTCCATAGCATGGCTTCTGTCAAAACCTGCCCTTGCCATGTTGATGTCACCCTGCTGATTTGAGGTTGTGCCATGCAGAGGAGGAGAAGTTTATGGATAGTGTTTATGTAAAAATCAATGCCTCTGAAAAATCTTCCCTGCTGGTTGCTTGGCTGCTCCAGACAGGAGTCTGGTTCAGGGTTTTATCCTCCTTGTGGTCCCACTCCAGCACGCCTTCAAATAAATGACAATAATGCCAATTACGAAGCAGCAAATAATCCATAGGTAACACCTTTATTTAGTGGAAAGGATAAGATGGAAATGAGCTGTGAAGGAGAGAGAGAGCCATCTCCAGTAGTTATTAAAACAGGGGTAATGTTCCTAATTGCACCACAACTGATTTCTCTAAAAGCTCTTATCACATTGCAAATAGTAAATGGCAACCCTTTTCCTCAGTGGGTCCAGCTGGGTTGCTTTGCTTTGGGAAAGCTTGCTGGGACTGACAGAAAATGCCCTGCCATGCACGTGGGTAAGACCTTAAACCTTTCTCCTGCTGTGTCCCTCCTCCATCCCTGGAGGAGGTGTCCAAGGCAGGACTCAGTGCTCTGGGCTCGGTGACGAGGTGGGGATCAGGCACAGGGTGGGCTCTGTGGGCTGGGAGGGCTTTTCCAACCTCCGTGAATCTGTGGCTCCGTCTTTGGGTGGAAAAAGGCAGCGAATGGTTCAGATCCTGGGTGGCCTGGCTGTGGGAGGCCACGTGAAGCTGTGTGTGCTCTGCTGTCTCCCTGAATCAGGGCTGTTCCCCATCACTTGTCAGGAGGCGAGTGCTGCGGCCACATCCCTGGGCTGGCAGGGATGGAACACACAGATCTCTGCCCGCAGCCTTTCCCGGGGCTTTCAGTGTGTGCTGCCTCAAACCGCAGGTGCTGCGGGGCTGTGACAGCCCCAGGAGCTCGGCTTTTACACTCTAAAATATCTACTCTTCAATTCGGCCCTTGTTGTTGTGGTGGAGAAGTTGAAACTCCAGCTTTGGAGCTGCGGTGTAGATGGAAACCAGCCCCCCGAGGGGCTTTCTGCCATATAAATATCATATCTTGTGAACCTTTAGAGTACCAGGTGGGTGATACGGAGGAGGAAGGGAAGTCCTGCACTCTGATTTCTCTTTGCCTGCTTGGTCAGTGATTTAGGCTGGGCTGGGGGAAGCAGGAGCCCTGCCCTAGGATGGCCCCTTGTTGCTCTGGCAGCCTCTCCCTTCACTTCTCTTCCTCTTTTCCCCACTTCTGAGAGCTCAGCTTCTTCCTGCCTGGCCTTTCCAGCCCCTCGAGCTGTGGCAGCTCCTTCAGCCTGGGGCACCTCTGGCTCACTCCATCCTTGCTCGGAGGAGGACATTTGTCTCCCTGGAGCTGCCTATGAGCACAAGTCCCTTTCGTGTGCTGCTGCAAGTGCCGTGATGGGGTGGCTGCCTCTCCTTGCTCTCCTCTCTTGGTTTCCTCCTCCTCGTGCATCTCTTCCAAGCCGGATGGGCCGGCGCTGGACAGGAGAGCAGCCCTGTGGCTTTCCTGACGGCTGCTGACGCTGCTCTAGGCATGGTTTGGCACTAAATGACTCGATTGTTTTTTGCTGGCAGGGGAAGTGGAGCTGGGCAGTACCACGCTCGCTGCCTGCTGGAAACTCGCTGCTCGTTTCCTTTCTGCCTGCGATTTCAGAGGTGACTCCTGATGCAGTCATCTATTTATTCCTTTTGTTAGCGTGGTGGCTTGTTCCTCCATCCATCATCCAGCCGATGCCGCAAGGAACGTGACCGGGAGAGGACAGAGAACGAGATGTCTCGGGAGAGGGAGGAAGCAGTGCTGGGTTTTCATCCCTCAGCCTGCTGGCACTGGCTCCAGGACTTCAGGAAGCTCTTCTTTACCTCTGTACACTTCATGGATCACAGCCTGATTCCCTCCAGGGCTCTCCCTGGCTCTCTCAGGCCATGTGGGCTGGAGTGTTGTCCCTGTGAGTGTGGTGCTGCTCCCGCCTCACTCCTGCTGCATGCAAAGCCTCTCCTGTGTGATGGGGAAAGCTTTCCCTTTGTCCCGCTTGGATATTTGCTGTGCGATCGAAATGTTCCCCACCCAACACAGATCTGCACTTTGCCTTACTGGTTTTCTCTCTCACCCCCCCAAACCACATCTTTCCAGCACTTGAAGCTGCCAACTTGCTTTTTTTTTTTTTAATTTTTTTTATTTTTAATTTCTCTACTGACTTGAGTAGGCAGGGCTGGGTGTCAACTTCCATCTGCCTACCAGCTGGAAAGGGAAGCCTTAAGAGAAAATGCTTTCAGCCTGCATTCCCAATGGCAATAGGGAGAGGCTGTGGAGACTGTGAGAAATTCCTAATTTTTATCTCCCTCCTTTAGTAAAAACTTTTGGAGAATGGAAGAATATGTTGCTGGGGTTCAGGCAGTTAAATAATGCATGAATGCAAAGCAAAGCCTTAAGTAAAGATCTGGCTCCCAGGGCTGCGTTTTGCCTGCACTCGGTGCCTCCTCTCCTGCCGTACCTATCTCTGGGGGCCAGGGCTCACCCTGAGGTGTGTTTATCTGCAGTGCTGAGCATGGGGGGGGGAGCCTTGACCTCATGCAGGCCCCCCATGGTCCAGGGAGAGCAGGAGCTTGTTGTGGAAGGACCCCAGGACAAAGCTAAGGAGGTGAACCTGCTGCCCCAGGAAGGTGGCCGGTCCCTCCCCAGCAGGTGGCCACAGACTCCTCTGAGCAGGTGAAAGCTGCTCTTTGCTTTCCCCATTTCCTGAATCATGAAATGGGTTGGGTTGGAAGGGACCTTAAAGATCGTCTTGTAATAACTCCCTGCCACAGGCCGGGACACCTTCCACCAGCCCAGGTTGCTCCAAGCCCCATCCAACCTGGCCTTGGACACTTGCAGGGATCCAGGGGCAGCCACAGCTGCTCTGCCCAACCTGTGCCAGGGCCTGTCCACCCTCCCAGCCAGCAATTCCTTCCCAATATCCCATCTATCCCTGCCCTCTGGCAGTGGGAAGCCATTCCCTGTGTCCTGTCCCTCCATGCCTTGTCCCCAGTCCCTCTCCAGCTCTCCTGGAGCCCCTTTAGGCACTGGAAGGGGCTCTCAGGGGTCCCTGGATCCTTCCCTTTTCCAGGTGAACACGCCCAGCTCTCCCAGTCTGGCTCATTCCAGTAAGTGATGGATCACCTGGGCAGCTGCATCTCCAAGGAGTTCTTGGATCACATCTTTGGGGACGCCTGCCTGGCCTGGCAGCAGATCCCAGTTAAACGTGGCAAGCCGGCAGCATCTCGACCCTCTGCTGGTCTTACCTGTGGTGCCCAGCTCTGCTTGCCCCATTCTAGGCAGGTGGTTTTGTGTCGTTCAGGCTTTTTGTGCCTCAACCTGGAGCAAAATGTACCTGTGCTGATGGAAAGGGAATGGGCCCTGGCTGTGCTGTGTGTGAGAAATGTGCTCCCTAGAAACATATTGCCAAGGGAGGAACCCAGAGAGGGCAGCCAGGGCTCTGCCTGTGCCAAGTGCAGCTGAGGGGAGGTTTCCTGTGACTCCTGGACACCCACCCGGCAGCTCTGTGGTTGCAGGTGCTGGCTGGTATTTTTGGAGAGCTGTGGAAGACATTGGGCTACTTGACGTTATTTTCTGGCGCACCAACTAAGAATAAACCACTCCACTTGCTTTTTTGGCTGAGCGACTGGAGTTCTGCTGGAGTGCCTTTATTTATTTTTTTTCCCTGGGATTTTCAGAGCCCAATTTAGCCAAGTGCTTCAATACATGGTTATTTTTAAACGTAATCCCGTCGTTGTCTGAACTCATCGTGCTTCAATCCCACCAAATCCACGGACTTGGGCGAGCACTCGGAATTCAAGCAGATGCCGAAACGCTTTGCTCCCCGACAGCTGTGAAGTTTGGAGGACCTCGTCCAGGGAGAGTGGGGGTCAGGAAGGGAGAGGAGGTACCTTACATCACACTCTCTCCTTCCGTGGGGCGGTGAGAGACTTGTCCCTCTGTTCTCCTCCTTCCCTGGCACCCAAACCCCTGGCAGTGTGTGAGCTGGAGGATGGGATGTCCATCCTGGTGGCTTCTGTGGCCATGCTGCAGGGTGGCACTTGGAGCTGGTGGCAGCCCAGGTCTCGGTGGGGTCAGAGGCTTCACTGAAGTCCTGCCTGTTTCTGTGCCATGTGCTCGCCAGGACACCCCAGTGTGGTGCAGCTGGGAACTGTCAGAGGTCTCTGGGGATGCAGGGGACAGAGCTGGGATGAGCACCAGGCAAGCTCCACGCACACTTGGGGCTGCAGGAGGTGCAATATCTACAGCTCAGTCTTCTCTTTGCTGGCAGAAAACCTAAAGCTGATTGTGCTTTCACTTCTGCAAGCGCAAATTTGATGTATTTGACTTTGCTCCTTGATGCAGGCAGAATTAAGGAATTGTGAGCTGGGAAATGGAACACAGTTAAAATACCAATGTCTTTTTTTTTTCTCCTCCAGAATTAAGACTGCTCTGTTGGCAGCTGGGAGTCCTTTTAACCTGCACCCTCATTCCTTGTACATGGGTCTCTTCCACCATGGAGTAAAACGTCTTGTTTTGCTGCATCCCTGAGGTGGTTTAAGCTTGAGAGCTTGTGCTGGACATTTTTGTGGGAAAATGTGGTCTCTCTTTAGCATGCATTTGTCAGTGGGTTTAATCACATAATCATAGAATGGTTTGGGCTGGAAGTGACCTCAAAGATCATCTCTTTCCACCTCCTGCCACGGGCAGGGGCACCTTCCACTAGCCCAGGTTGCTCCAAGCCCCATCCAGCCTGGCCTTGGACACTTCCAGGGATCCAGGGGCAGCCACAGCTGCTCTGGCCAACCTGTGCCAGGGCCTGCCCACCCTCACAGGGAAGAGTTATTTTCCTATATTTAACCTCCACTTACTCTCTTCCAGTGGAAAGCCATTCCCCCTTGTCCTGTTAGCTGCCTGTGGAAATAGCATGAAGCATTTCTGGGAAACAAAATACATCCTTTCTGGGGGTATTGAAATCCTCAAATTGCAAGGGCTAAAAGGTAGCCCTGTATCTTCCACGAAGCAGTGGCTGGTGTGTCAGCTGAGCTGTGTCTATCTCCTGGTTGGGCAGTGGCTCGGCAGTGCCCAGGGGATTTAGGTTCTGGGAGCTGGACATGGGGTGAGCTCCAGCTGCAGGATTTGGCCAGGGAGGGGCTCAGCCCCTGCTCCAGGTCATCTGGTGCTTTGGGAGCAGCCTGGTGGGACGTGCAGATCCAGGGATCAGCAGGTCGGCAGACTGTCCTCTAATCCCAGCATCTTCCCTGGGATGAAGGACAGACAGACGGACAGTCCCCCTTTCCCCCCACGGGCCGTGTTACCCCCGTGCCTGCCCTGCGCTCCGGGGCAGTGGGAAGGAAGGGAACTTCAGTTTTAGTCACTGGCTCTCTGGCTTCTTGTCATTTTCCTTGGCTTTAGGTCCCCTTGGCATTGTTTTTTTCTGCCCTCGGAGAGAGAGCAGAGGTGAGGATCTGCTGCCTCCCCTTGCCTGGTCTGCTCAATATTTAGAGTGGCATGGGAAAAACAAATCAAACCAGAAAACACCTAGAAACCTGCTTTCATTTTTTCCCCCTCTCACATAATTTCTCTCCACCCTATCTTGCTCTTTTTCTCAGCTTTTTCCCCTTTTTTTCCTCTCATCCTTTCCTCTATTTTCGTTTCCACCCCTCCTCTCTTCATTCATCTTCCCCCTTCCCACTTTTTTTTCTTCTGGTTTCTTTTTTCCCCTTTTTCCTGTTTTCTTCCCTTCGTTTCTTTTCTCACCTTCTTTTCTCCCATTTTCTACAGTCCTCTCTTCCATCATCTTTTGCCCTTCCTTCTTTTTATCCTTCTCTGTCTTTCCTCTTTGTTTCCTCTTTCCCACTCCCTTTCCTCCTCTTCTCCCCGCTTCTCCCCTCGTCCCGGTCCCCTCTCTCGTATCCCACTGTCCGCATCCTTCGCTCCCGTTCCGAAACTCCCGCAGAGTCCCGACCCTGCACGCTCAGCCCGGGGCCGTGCCGGGCCGGGACTGGGCTACACTGAGCCGGGACCGTGCTGGAACTGGGCTGTGCCGACCCGGGACTGGGCTGTGCCGAGCCGGGACTGGGCTGTACCGTGCCGGGACTGGGCTGTACTGAGCCGGGGCCGTGCTGGAACTGGGCTGTGCCGTGTCGGGACCGGGCTGTGCCGAGCCGGGACTGGGCTGTGCCGTGCCGGGACTGGGCTGTACTGAGCCGGGGCCGTGCTGGAACTGGGCTGTACCGTGTCGGGACTGGGCTGTGCCGAGCCGGGACTGGGCTGTGCCGAGCCGGGACCGTGCTGGAACTGGGCTGTGCCGAGCCGGGACTGGGCTGTGCCGTGCCGGGACTGGGCTGTACTGAGCCGGGGCCGTGCTGGAACTGGGCTGTACCGTGTCGGGACTGGGCTGTGCCGAGCCGGGACTGGGCTGTGCCGAGCCGGGACCGTGCTGGAACTGGGCTGTGCCGAGCCGGGACTGGGCTGTGCCGTGCCGGGACTGGGCTGTACTGAGCCGGGGCCGTGCTGGAACTGGGCTGTACCGTGTCGGGACTGGGCTGTGCCGAGCCGGGACTGGGCTGTGCCGAGCCGGGACCGTGCTGGAACTGGGCTGTGCCGAGCCGGGACTGGGCTGTGCCGTGCCGGGACTGGGCTGTACTGAGCCGGGGCCGTGCTGGAACTGGGCTGTACCGTGTCGGGACTGGGCTGTGCCGAGCCGGGACTGGGCTGTGCCGAGCCGGGACCGTGCTGGAACTGGGCTGTGCCGAGCCGGGACTGGGCTGTGCCGAGCCGGGACCGTGCTGGGACTGGGTTGTCCCGAGCCGGAGTCGTGCCGAGCCCCGCCGGGGCCGTGCCGGGCGGAGCCGCCCGCGGGAGGCGGACCCTCGGTGCGCTCATCGCTCATAAAGGGGCGGTGCGGGGGCCGCGCTCAGTCGCTCCGGCTGCGCTGCCGCCCCGCACGGGAGGTAAGAGGGGGAGCCCCGGCCGGGGCTGCGGGAGGTCGGGGGTGGTCTCCCCGCGGATGCTCCGAGCCCCCGGGCCGGTCTGTGGCCACCGCAGCCGCGCTCCATCGGTCCGAGCCCCCGCTGTCCCCCCGTTTGTGTCCCGTCCCCCCCGGGTCGCTCTGGCTGGGGACAGACCCCTCTTGTCCCCGGCCCCCGCCCGTTTTCCCCGTGCCGAGGGTCCCGGGGCCGGCAGGGCAGCGCTCCCTCCTGGATGCTGCGGCGTGCCCAGGTGCGGTCCGCGGGGTTCCCGACCCTTGGCGTGTTTTTTCTGCTGAGAACTGCAGGAGAGTTTCAGTGCGCTGAGCTGAGTCTTGCAAAGCCCCTTGGAGGGCATGGGGTGTTCTCTCGTGGAGGCCAAAGAGCCAGGCTGGTCCCTTGGCATGGGAATGGTGGAGGTGTGGGTGACAGCCCGCCCGGGCTGTTCCTGGCATAGCTCATTCCCTTCTTCCCTCGGGAAGGGCAGAGCCCAGCTGGGCCTCACCCCTGAGCTGGGAGGCAGGTCTGAGTGCGGGCAGGACCGGGCTGCAGGATACTCCGGCGGGGCTGAGAAGTTCCCTAAATTGTTGAGGGCTCGGGCACTGCCCCGCCGTGCTGGGCTGCCGCCCTCCCGGGCACGGATTCTCTTGCCTGTTTCCTTCTCCGCAGCCTGCAGCGAGTCCTGGGCAGGAGGTGGGATGGGGTGGGTGCGATCCTGCGGGCTGCAGCTGCAGGGACAGCTCCGGGGGTCTGGACCGGGATTTCGTGCGCATCTCCTTTCCTGCATGTCATACGTCCTGCCAGCTCCGGTGGCCGGACACAGCACACGTGCCTGCTGGGCACGCAGAACGCATCCCCGGCTGCCTTCACCAGCTTTTGGGATACTGTGCTGTCTTCAGAGAGCGCTGAAGGTATTTTTTTAGGAGCCCAGAGTGGCTTTATGGAGTTTGTCTAGTGGGTTCTCCTCTACACCTCCCGGCTAATCTGGGTGGGAGTCGGAGCTCGGGTTACAGCGGCTAATCCCAGAGCCCAGCGCTGCCGGTGGGGCTGTAATCTCGGAGCAGAGCCATCCTCCCTCCCGGCAGGGCTGGGAGCCTGGGAGGCCGGCCCGGGCTCGGGTTTTATGGCCCGCTGGAGATGCGGACAGATGGATGGATGCACGTGCGTGCAGCAGCCCTGCTCTTGGACAGGAGGCGGGCTGGGCTTGGGGCTCAGCATCGTTTGTGCTCGGTGAGGTCCCCAGCGTGACTCTGAGCCAGCAGCTGCGGTGCTGGTGCTCCCCCTGCTTCACTGGTGGACATCATGTCCCCAGCACCGGTGTCAGCCCCAGCTTCAGGGGCTCTCTGCCACCCTGTTGCTGCCCCCTCGTCAGAATCTGATACCCCACAGCCAGGTCTGAGTTTCTTCTCCAGGAGGGATGTGCTGGGGGCTTGGCGGTGGGTGGTCACAGCCCTGGCCTGGAGGCTGGTTTGAGCTGTGGTCCTGGGGTGTGGAATGAACCTGCCCCCCTTCTTGGACCGTGTGCCTTCCCGGGAGAGGCTCAAGCTCACCTGTGTTACTTCTGTAGAGTGTTATGGGGGTAGCCGGGTGTTCCTCCTGGTCTGCTTGCCTTGTAATTCCCAAATTCCAGCAGGAGCCGGTGGTCTGTGCTACGGGACTTGGAGTTTTGTGGCTTTTAGGGAGTTTCCTTTAGTTGCTGCAGTGCTTTGAGTCACAGGGACTTGGGGATGGTGCCGCTTCTCCCTGTGTGTGAGAGGCTTGGCAGGGTCTGTGCTGGGAATGCAGCACTAGTGGTTTGGGAGACTGGGCAGGAGAGCCATCCCTCCTTCCTGATGGCAGCCCTGGGATGAAGCAGGGGAGCTGTGCCAGGGCAGTGCACATCCCAGCTGCCTGTGCCAACCAGGGGATGCAGGCAGCTGGAGGGGAGCCTGTGTCTTTTCGGGGGGAGGATCAACCCTTCAGCCTTGCAGAGGTGAGGGTTACATCGCTCTCTGCTTTCCTGAGGTGGAGCTGGAGGATCGCCTGTCCCAGGGCAGAGAACTGCCACAGTCTCAGCTCCCTCTTTAGCCAGTGTTTTAGCAAAATCCGTGCTTAATTTGGTTTGAATCTCAGCTCTGTCTTTCATCAGGCCAGCAGGATGAAAGCCATAGGCTCGATCTCCTCGAGGGGCCAATTTGGGCCTGTTTGCAGAGAGATTTGATCTCCCCTGAATGTGTGCATGGCCCCCCTCATTGTTAGTGCCCCCAGCTTCCCCTCTGCTGGGACAATAGTGCCTTGAGTCCTCCCGGGTAATCTCCCCCCTTATCTCCCTTCCCTTCCGTAGCCCATATTCCAGGCAGGCTGGGAGAGCGGGACGTTTGGGAAGAGCCAATTATGCAGAGGGAGGAGTGAGAGGTGCTGTGTCAACCAACATCCCTTTTCGGGGAGAGGGGACAAGAAGAGGGAGCCTGTCGGGGCTCTTCCCTGCTCATCTCCCCTCTGTGCTCCCGTGAGCCCCACCAGGAGGAGCTGTGGTGGGATCAGGGATGTTCGGAGATCCCTGTTGCTCTCTGGCCACTCGGCTGTACTGGGGCAGCATCAGTGGGTGCCTCTCCTTGCTGGGGCTGTGGGCATGGGGAAGAGCAAGGTGGGCATTGTTTGGGATGCTGGAGGTGTCCATAGTGGGTGCACTAGCTGGCCTGACGCTCCACCTCAAGTGAAGCCATGAGGGAACAAGGTGGTTTACAATATTCCTTGTAAACCCATCTCTCTCTCCATCTTTACTTTGAAACATCCCAAGCTTGGAGCCTGCAGACATGGCACTCCAAAACGTGCTTGGTCCTGGGCCAAGGCAGCTGGCTGTGGGCCCTGTGAGGTGGAAGGGTCCCAATGGCAGGGACAGCATTTTTAAGCAGCCCCAAAAGCACAACAGCAATTAGCAACCCTGCTTTAGATTTTGCCTAAGCCACGAGGGTCTGCTGGGTGCCTTCCTTCTGCTGGTGAGGAAGTTAACACAGAGCCTCTTGCTTTCCGCTGCCTGCAGGTAGAAGAAAGCACCAAAGAGGCAAGAAAAGTAGATGCAGAAAAGTAAAAGGGTGGGGAGGAGGCAGTTGTGGAGCCAACTGTGATGGGGGAGTGTTTTAAATCAAAGCACTCTTCTAAAAAGAAAACTTAAGCCCAGCAGATATACTCAGCAGTCAAGCTCTGACTTTTTTTATTTTCTCAAAGCTATATAATAATCATTAAATGCCGGGGATACTTTGTAAAACAGAACTCAAGAGAAGGAGGGAGGATGGAGCAGAATTTAGATTTAAAATTAGATAGGGGTACAAAGCCCCTTAGTTCCCCATTTCAGCTTAATGCAGCTGGAGCTGGGCTTGACAAGATGCTGCCCAGAGCCCGTGGTAAATGTTTTACGGCACCGTGTATCAGCCCGATCAATTCTACTACGCTTGAGGGAGTGCAGATAAAATGGCTTAAAGATTCCCCTGCTGAAAGCGATAGTATCATCATTTATGCTGGAGAAGACAGAGTTAGTCGCCTGACATTTATCTGGCCACGTTGTACTTTGCGGATTTCACACCCAGGGATGATAGCCAACCTGATGATGTCAGATGTGAGCTGCAAGGAAAAGGAAAAATGAGAGAAAAAAAGAAAAAAAGCTAGTGCTGTTCCTCTTTGGTCAACCCAGATGAATTTTGCCAAGTGTCTTGGTTGTTTTACTCCACGGAGCTCTTTAATGGAAGGTGCCTGACAGGAGTAGGATGTGACTAACATGGTACGTCCTGCACGCGCTTTGTGGTGCGAAACGGCAGCAGAAATACCTGTTAATTTGTGTCATTTCTTTCGACCCTGTTCGGCCTGTAGGTCACTGGAACTCCAAACTGAGCAAACATGAGTGCGCTTGATTTGACGTCCATCCTTGATTTCCTGGAAACAGCCAACCTGACGGAGATCAATTGGACGTGCAACAATGGCGACTGCATCACGGTGGACGCGACAACGTGCCCTGGCACACTCAACAAAAGTGCCCTGCTTTACACCCTCTCCTTCTTCTACATTTTCATCTTTGTCATAGGGCTGGTGGCCAACTCCGTTGTGGTGTGGGTCAACCTCCAAGCCAAAATGACTGGCTATGAAACGCACCTCTACATCTTCAATTTGGCCATCGCCGATCTGTGCGTCGTCATCACCCTTCCCGTGTGGGTTGTCTCCCTCATCCAGCATAACCAGTGGCACATGGGTGAAATCACGTGCAAGATAACTCACCTTATATTTTCCATCAACTTGTACAGCAGCATCTTCTTCCTGGCTTGCATGAGTGTGGACCGCTACCTCTCGGTGGCCTATTTCACCAACTCCAGCAGTCGCAAGAAGAAGGTCATCCGTCGCTGCATCTGCATCCTGGTGTGGCTCCTGGCCTTCTGCGCCTCTCTCCCAGACACCTATTACCTCAAGACGGTCTCTTCCAGCAACGAAACCTACTGCCGTCCCGTCTACCCGGAGGAGAGCTTCAAAGAGTGGCTGATTGGCATGGAGCTCATCTCCGTCGTGCTGGGCTTTCTTATCCCCTTCCCCATCATTGCTGTCTTCTATTTCCTCCTTGCCAAGACCATCTCCACCTCCAGCGACCAGGAGCGGAAGAGCAATGGGAAGATCATCTTCTCCTACGTCGTGGTGTTCCTCGTCTGCTGGCTGCCCTACCACGTGGCTGTCCTGCTTGACATCTTCTACAGCCTTCACTTCATACCCTTCAGCTGCCACATGGAGAGCTTCCTGTACGCCACTCTGCACATCACTCAGTGCTTCTCTCTGGTGCACTGCTGCGTCAACCCCATCCTCTACAGCTTCATCCACCGCAACTACCGATACGAGCTCATGAAAGCCTTTATTTTCAAGTACTCGGCCAAAACTGGTCTCACCAAACTCATCGATGCTTCCAGGGTGTCCGAAGCAGAATACTCTGCTCTGGAGCAAAATGCCAAATGACTGCAACCCTGTAAAGAGACCTCCCTGACTCTCTGACCTGGTGTTGTCTTGTGTCTTGTGGTCTGATGTTTGGTTTTTTTATCCCCTTCCTTTCAATGTTATGAACGGGGCATGATTTCCAGCCTATGAAAGAGAGAGCAAAGTGTAATTTAAGAGCAGAATCAGTTGCAAAGTGGAAGTGGTACCAAAATTGAAACCTTTTCTCCTCCTAGCCTGGTGTGAACTTCTCAACAACGCTATGCAAATGGAAATTACTTCCCAGCAGACAAAGCCATTGTGTACCACAGATAACACACATTTCCAGGATAAGCTTTTCCTTCCACGTGTAGATTCCCTCTTGTCTCCTTGTATATGTTTATATATAGTGTGTTGTATTTAAAAGCACGAGACTTTATTTTCTGGCTCTTGGTGTACCTTATACAATTGTATTTGAAAGTTAAATATATTTTTATCATGTATTTGAAGTATATATTGCTGATGAGTGTATCCAGAGTGCTGTAGTCTGAGTGTTAGATTGCTGTCTGGTTTCAGGAGGATGCTGATAACTAGAATGGAAATGGTCTCTTAGGTGCATCCTCCCTGCCTGACACACTTTATCGACCGTAGCTTTCTGTGGTGTCATACCCACACGTCTGGAGCATGAAATGTATGTAGTGTAATATAGCTGCCATCATGTTAAAAGGAACAGTATCATCAGAGTTATTAACTCCTGTGCCCCTATGCCACCAGGCTGTGTCCTTCTGCACAGAATGAATGATCTTACTGCTGAGAGTTGTCTCTATTTGTAAGTTATTTTTGTAAAATAAAGATCTGCAAAATAAGAAAAAAAAAAAAGTTTATGCCTGCCAGTGGTTTGACTTGCCATGCTCCAACTCGAGGGAAAAAACAGCCAAAAAAGAGAAATCCCGAGGCCAGGCTCTGTCCTTTGGTGCAGGAGCAGACAGGTCAGTGGGTGTGTTCCCAGTGTTTGTTGGCAGTGGCCAGAAACCACTGGTGGAGGAGTGTGAGGCAGCACCGGTGTGTGGCGGGCAGGGAGGGCGTGGGAGGAGCAGCACTGGTGGGGAAGTAAAACTGATGGATTTATGAGGTGAAAGCTGCTGGGAGTGATGAAAGGCTGTGTTTTTGGAGCTTACAAATAAACACGTGGAGGAAAATATGGAAGCGTGCAGATGGAGCGGATATTGGGACTAATCCAGGTTCAGCCCTCCATGGGTTTTGCTTGCGATGGAATTGGGGGGTTAGTGGTCCTGACAGCACTAAATCCCTTTTTATCTCCTCTCCTCTCTCTTAAGGTTTGCATGGGCAGGATCCAGCTGCTGTGGGACCCGTGAAGAAGAGCTTTAAGCCAGCAAAGCACTTGAGTCGTGGCCGTCTCTGTGTCAGGACAAGGTATTTAATGTCAAACCAATGATGTCTCCCAGCCACTGCTGGTTTGCCAGTTTTACAGCTCCAGCTATGCTTAAATTCCCGTTAAATCCAAGCATGCCCTCATCCCTCTGCAATCCCAGCAGCCCACTGTGTTTTTGTTTCTTTCTCCGTGTTCCATCACTGCCTTCTCAAAGGTCAGCCTGTAAAAATAGATGTTTACCAGTGCTGCAGGGGTGCCATCCCCTCCCCGTGCTGGCGTTGCTAAAAAAGCTGTGCTCCATCCCCAGATGGGGAGAAATCCCAAAAGAGAGGGGATTCCTGGCTGCAGAGAGGGGCTGCTGGCCCAGCTGTGGCGACGACAGAGTGCAAATGGAGCTTTTTGTGCTGATGCTTCTTACAGGCAATGGGTATTTTGAGCACCCCGAGAGCCTTTCAGAGGTACTGCTGAACTGCAAGGGAAGTGCTCCCTGGTGCTGACAGATAGAATTGGTTAATGCTGGGAAATTAATTTGCTGCTCAGGCTGGGCATTGCTTGCCCTGCCTCAGCATCCCTCCGTGTCCTCTCCAGTTCTGGCACCCCGTTCCCATGTTCCTGCAGGGTGTAGCTCCGTTTGGAGCAGCAGAACTGTGGCAGTTCAGGTTCCCTCTCAGGCAGTGTGTTGTTTTCACGTGGTGCTGTGGCTGGTTTGGATTGTCAGAAGCTCACCCCTGGTTTTTTTTGTCTCTCTCTGCAGTTTGGCACTCCCAGCACAGCGTCAGCCCTGCAGATACCCCGGGTGGTGCTGAGTGTCGGGGAGGTCCTGCAGACCTGATAAAGGCTCCAGGCCTCCTGGTGAGGTGGATCGTGGTGGGACGGCGCCTTTGCCAAAAGCAGGGGCAGACAGAGAGCAGGTGAAGGTCAGGACCTTGGCCAACAGCTGCACTGTGCACACACAGGTCCTTTCCTGGTGGGCAGAGGATGGGAAATGGGTGGAGGGCGGAATAGTGCAGGGGCACAGAAGGATGGAGTTTGTATTGTTGCATATTTCTCAGTATTAGTTTGTTTTCATCCCCAAAAATTCCTCAAATCAAACTGTAGCAGAGGTATAATAAGAAAAAACATATCTATAATAAGAAAAAACATATCTCTGTTCTAGGAACCTTTGCTCGTGGCTTTGTGTGACACAAAACCCCAGCTGGTGTTTGCACTGAGGCCAAAAAGGTGGATGTGGACCCCTGGGAGTTTGATATGAGGGAATTCATCAGCAGATAACAGGTGAGTGAATATGGGTGGCTTCAGGTAGATGTTACTGTGACTTTGAGTGATGGAGGTTTGGAATCCCCATCCCTGGAGGTGTCCAGGGAAGGACTGGACGTGGCACTCTGTGCTCAGGGCTGGGGGACAAGGTGGGGATGAGTCACAGGTTGGACTTAATCCCCTCGGAGAACTTTTCCACCCTAAATGATTCTGGGATTCTGTGTGTTAGGAAGGGTCCCTGCCTTTCCTGCTGTGGCTTTGTGGCTGCCTGTGCTGGGGGATCTCCCTGGTTGCTCTGGCAGCTGCAGGTGTCTGTGGGAGTTCAGGTCTTGCCTTTGCCAGGAGCTCAGGTTCACTGTGTTAAGGCTTGGGTGGAAAATGAGTAAATATCAAATATCATCCATGCTGGAGTGAGTCTCCCTGCTTAACTCTGGGGCTTTCTGGCTGAAAGCGTCTCCACGTGCCCGAGGCAGGCACTGAGCAAATGAAAATATATCTGCTCCGCGAGAAAGAGTTTATTTCTTTTCCTACACAGAAAGTGCAGTCCTGCTTTATTGTTACTTAAACACAGATTTCCTTTTATGAGCCATAAACGACATTCAGGTGTAGCACAGTGACTTTAAATCAGCTCCTCTGGCAACCATCTAGATAATGTACTGTAAGAAACGCCCAACTGGCCTCTTTCTCCTTGTGCTAATTCATCGTTTCAGTGCTGCTGACTTTAGATACTCGCCTTTCATGAGTTCACCGAGCATGAAAGCCCATTAAAGTTCCTAAGAAGCACGAAATAAGTCAGCTGTGAGCAATATTTAAACACGTGGGGGCGGCGGCGCTGCCAAAGCCGGCTCTTTATTCTGATTCAGGGGCTTTCTGGATGAGCAGAGTTGAGCTGGCGCTTCAGAAGTGATGGGATGGGGTGCTGAGCAGGGCACGATGTGGTGGGGATGGGTTTGGGGGCACTGGTGGGTCTGAGGTCTGGGGTTTGCTTCACCCTTCCTGCTCCGTTATGGTGTGTGGCTGAGGAGCATCCGAGCCAGAGTCTGCTCCGACTTACACCCCGGATTTACAGTGGGATAATGCTGCTGATTTAAAAGGAGCTATCTGGGATTTATGGGGCTTTTTAGGAGCAGGATCAGGAATCCTGGCCATAATCCCGTGCGAGTGTCTGGGTGTGAGTGGTGATGTGCACATCTGGATGGCTAATGCCGTGTGATACCCACGCACAGCCGAGCAGGGGGCTGCAGTGACAGCCCCACGGCAGATAATGGCAGGGTGGCTTTGCTGTCACCAAAGGACTTGCATTAACAGGGTTCTGATGTGATTCAAACCAGGCTCACGGGGATCCTGGGGCGGATAATCCGGCTGTAACTCTAAAACATGTGGCTGACTTTCTAACACCCACTGTCACGAGAGAAATCAGCTGCTTTCTGCTTTGGTAGTGGGTGTTTGAAAACAATTCCCTTTTTTTTCTTCATGTAAGTCTTGATCTGTTTGTTTTTCTGGGGTTGTGTGGAATACACACAAGGCCCTATCCTGGACATGCTGCCACTTCCTAGGGCCCCAGAGATACCAACATCCCAGGGATGGGAATCCAGGGAGGCCACTCGGTCCTAAACTCTTGAGCAGGATGGCAGTGGGGTGAGCACCAGGGTGAGGCTTTTTGGGTTATTTGCCTTGCCAGGCAGGTCCATGTCTTTCCAAGAAGGCACTGGGAAACCAAGCAGACCCTCAGCAGATGATGCTCCTTGACATCAGCTGGTTTGAAGCCAGCTCTGATGATGGATGTTGCCTCTTGGCTTTAGATTAAGGGCGGGGGGGAGATGCCAGCCCCTTCCCATGTTTGCTGCCTGTACAGTGCTGTTTCCAGACTAAAGAAAAAGAGTTAAGTTACATTTTAACAGAACAATGCCGACAACAGCAAAGGTCAGGAAACTTTTACATGAGGTCGCCCTATCGATTGCAACAGTGAAAGGAGAGACATCAAATACTTTGCCATGAAAGGCTGAAAAGAAGTAAATTCAGCATGATATATTGAAACCCAAGTCTCTTTCACATGTGGCAGAGCCTCTGACATAGCAGGTTTACTGTTCAAGCTGAGATATGTTGCCTTGCCAACATATATTCTGAGTTACCCAAGCAGATTTAATGTTTTCGCAGTAGTGACTTTTCCCTTTTTTCGGGGGGACACTTTTTCCTTTTCCTTTCAAAAAAATATAAATTGTTGCAGATGATTTCAGACCTACCTAGGAAATGACCTTAATCAATTTAGTTCCACCGATGAGTATGAAAACTCAGATCTTTCTTTTTGCTTTCTCTAAACATTGTCTTGCTCGCATTGAGCAGGGTGACCGAGGCACAGCTTGAGAGAAAAGTGTGTTTTGTTGCTTGTTTTGTTGTGCTTTTTTTTTACCCATCCAAGTGGCAGCTCTGTTTTGTGCAAAAGGATTGACGTGACTGACAAGTGTTTTGAATTTCTAAGCTCCGAGGTCTCCAAATGCATGAAAAGCAAATGACACACACATAAAAATGTAAATCTTTGGAAAACAAGCACCAACTACACACAAAAAAATAACAATTCTGCAAAAGGGTGACAGACGCTGCATTCATTCTGGGGTTTCTTTTTCCCCTCCCTTTTTCTTTTTAATAAGCCAGAGTTTCTGGGCCACCTACAGGCACATTTGTGTCTTCTGCAGCGGGGCTTTGGGATGCACAAAGAGCCCAAGTCACGGCCGCTGTGCGCCAGGGTGGCTCTCCCTGCAGCCCGTGGGCCCCGTGTCCGTGGGGTGATGCTGTGGGTTTTATGGGATGGGCACATGGCTCTTGGAGTGTCCTCACTGTCCTGGAGAGTGAAGCCACGGAGCTGGGCTGTGCCTCCCCTCCCAGCCCTGCCCAGGGTGGATAACGTGGCCTTTGAGAGGGGAGAGCCCTGCTAGTCCCAGCACTTACCATCCTCTGGGATGTCCTCAAACTTCTTTGGCTCAGGTCTGGGGGCTGTTGTTATCATAGATTCATATGTTGTGAGTCATGGAATAATCTCCTGAGCTGGAAGGGACCCACAAGGACCATCAAGTCCAACCCTTGACCCTGCAGAGACACCCCAACATTCCCACCCTGTCCCTGTCCCCTTGTCCAAACACTCCCTGAGCTCTGGCAGCCTTGGGGCCATATCCACTGCCCTGGGGGGCCTGGGCAGTGCCCACCACCCTCTGGGAGAGAACCTTGTCCTGAGATCCAACCTGAGCCTGCCCTGGCACAGCTTTGTGGCATTCCCCTGGGTCCTGTCCCTGGTCACCAGAGGGTGACCAGAGAGTGTGAGAGGGAAGGAAAGGCTTTCCCCTTCTTCCAAGCATCCCATTGCAATCTTGTTGTCCCTTGCCACCCTGGGTAATGACTGTCCAACTCTGGATTACCCGTGACAGCCACATGGACTTCCCCTGGAGAGCATTTCCATCATTTTTGCTTCCTTTCACCAAGGGCTGGTGGAACACCTGAGACCACACCACCTGAATGCAGGGTGTGTCTTCAGGGAGCAGCCCCACTCCCTCCTGGCTCTCTTCTTCCTCATGGCCTCGCTCCAAAACCAAGGCAGGACGAAAGACCCAGGAATCCTGTGCCGTGTGGGAGATGCTGAGCCCTTGACTCCATCAGAGCTCTTGCCTCTGCCCTTGCCTTCCCTTCCCTTGCCGTGGTGGGTGGTGGTTTCAGCCCCACCAGTTCCTCAGGGCTGCTTCCATGGGAAGGTGGCCAGCGGAGGGGAATCCATACCTTCCCTTGGCACTCAGTCAGTGGAACACTCGCCAGAGTGTTTTGGATTCCTCCTTCCAGGAGGGAATAGCCTTCATTGTATGCCTGAAGAATAAAATAGCAAAGGGAGGCTCTTCCCTGTGCACGCTCCAACTCCTGGCTGAGAGGCAGCTTCGCTCGCCCACGTTTGAGTTTGGCACTTCAGGGGCTTTGTGAACCTCTCCTGAGCTGTGTCTGTCTGCAGAGCCAGTGCCAGGCATTCTTTGTTCAATCTAATTATGGGATGAGGGTGATGGAGATCCCTGGGAAAGGATGGAGAGTGGGTGTGCAGTGAGAAGAGCATCAGCAGCCCTGACAGTTTGCTCTCATGAGCTGCTCTCTGGGCACCATCTCAGCCCCGTCTCTCCTTTGCAACTGGTGATCTCTTGGTGCTGCTTCTGCAAGAGAGACTTGGGGGTGAGGGCCTGGGTTTCAGGGTGAGAACTCTCAGGCAGGTGAACATCCCGAGTGTCTGAGAGGGGGGACTGCTTGGCTCAGCCACTACATGTCTGGATGCAAACCTGAAGTGCCTCAGACCTTCTCCAGGCAGGGGGGTTCACACTTTGAAAACCTTTCCGAGGTTCCCAGTGTTTGCTGCTTCCACTCAGGCTGGAATTCACAAGTGCAAAGGCCCGTGAAAATGATTAATAAGGAACAAAAACCAGACCCTGAGACAGGTTCAGCTCCACGACGACTCTGAAATGAAGTAGTCTCCTGCTTTATTTAGGCAGATTTGCTCTTGTGAAGCTGGAAATCCATTTTTCCAGCTGCATTCCAGCCCAGGTGCTGTTTGTATAAAGGCTGAGAACGCCTGCAGGTGTAAAATTTCCAGTGTCTGTTGGCATTGGTGTGTTACCCTCATTTGTGTGTCTGGAAAGTCTGGTCCAGGCAGTTTGGGGAATTAAATGGGATTTACTTGCGTGGTGGGTGAGTGCTCCTGTACACGTAGCCTTGATGACAACCTCGTCACCTCATGGCAGTGACAATTCCCAGACACCTCTCGGCCTGGACCTCCTTGCATGGGGTTTCTTGGCTCCTCTCTGCTCTGGGAGACTTGCTGGACCTGGGAGGTGTCTGTGGGAAGGGGAGGCTGCTTCCCATTGGATCCAAGGGGAGTCTCCAGAGGCCTTTGGAGATGGTATCACCCCAAAGATGAATTGTTGTCACACACACTGTGAAAGGAAGCAAATGCTTGGGATGACGAGTCAGGATTTGGTGCTGATTTAGCAGATCCTTCTCTTTGGTGGTGCAGTTTTGGATCTGCTCCTGTGTGGTGAGTGTTATTCCAGCTCAGCCATGGCTCCCAGGAATAATGGGACATCCCGTACATCAGCAGCTCATTGTCCCCATCCTGCCCCCTCCTGTGCCCATGGCTGATACCCAGGGCAAGGAATTTCAGCCTGGCTGGAGTCAGTGGGATCTCACTGACTAATCCTGACTTGTGAGGCCGGACTGTGGGACCTTCGAGGGGTCCATGAGCTCTCTGGAGGCTTGTCATGTCTTTATGCTATTTGTACTATATGTATATGCTGTACTGCGTATTTATATTATTACTGTACTGAGGGTGTAGAACATGGCAAGATGCACCACCAGAAATATTGTTTGGGATCTCACAAATCCCTCCTCCTTTCCTGGGGTAAGTGACTGACCCTTTCTATTCTCCAAGGTGTTGGATTACACCCACCTCCCTTGGGAGCTGAAGTGTCTCAGCTTGCAGGGTGATGGGAAAGGGAACCCTGGATGAACTGCAGGTGGGCAGGTTTGCATTACACACACAGAGTACCTTCCTTGGGTGATTTAACCACCTTTCCCTTCCCCTGACAGCTGCAGTCCTGAGTTAGAGGAGAACAATTCCAAACAAGACTCTGAGGTAGCCCATCATCCCCTGCCTTGTAGGACGAGGATGGAGACAACTGATGTGGGAAGAGCAAAGCTGCTGAGTGATTCCAGGACCTGTGGTTCACAGGTAAGGAGGATTCTTCCCCCTTTGCTGCTCTAAGATGTAAGTTAAGCTGCTGTCTTAACCAGGAACACATTCAGTTCTGATGCTGAGTCTGCTGAGGATGCAATGCAGAGATGCTGTGTTGGAGCATCTCTGCAGTGCACAGCCTCTCTGGGAGCTCTTGGTGTTTGTTTGCAAGGGGTGAAGATGAGAGCATGGATTTGGGAGGGCCAGGAAGCCCGTGTTGAGCTGGAAGGCTGTTTCCAGCAGCAGCCCCTGCTCGAGAACCAGCACCGTGTTTGTCAGGATAGATACAGCTCACCCGAGGTGTTGTGCTTGACTGTTCTCCTCCTCTGCCTCCGGGGGTCTTCCTGACCTCCTCCTGCAAACCTGGAGCTGGGAAACCTGCGTTCCCAGCCGTTCCAGGAGCCTTATCTCTGCCTTGCAGGCGGGAGCAGGACCCTGTGCTATCTCTGGAGCTGCACACACGGCTCCACATGGGCTGGCTCCTGAAGTCCAACAGCCAGCACCGAGCTCTCTGCTCGCCTTTGCCGGGTCCCTTCCTGCCCAGGGTCGTTTCTCGGGGCCCCTCGATGAACATGACAAGGGATGATGCTTTGTAAAAGCCATTCTGTAGCTGCAAAGTGTTGCAGGGCAGCTCCCTCCCCCATTCTCTGGTGGTCCTGCTGCCTGCGGTGCTCCCACAGCCTCTCTGAGCTTTGTAGGAAGCAATATCTCTTGTTAGATTATCCAATAGATTTGGGAAAAAAACAGGCAGGCCACTCTTCAGGCTAAAAGCATCTCTGTTTTCCCCCAGCTGTGTCAGTGCTGGTTTTTCCAGCTGATAAAAGCCATGTGCTATCGAACGCTGTGGGTCGTTGCAGGAGTGCTGGGCTCTCTTTGGCAGCCAGCCTGGCCATGGTGAAGCCCAATTCCTATTCCCTTCTGTCTGAAAGCCCCTCGGGAGGGGATCCCTGCCCAGGTGGGGGCTGCCCATCCTTCCCCAGCTGCTTACAGGGATGTGAAGGTCTCTCCTCTTGGCTCCCATCCCTGGAAACACGTTCTCCAGGCTGCTCCTGAGAGCCAGGGCTGCCCTCAGCCCCCTTCCCATCCCCGCCTGGCAGACTGACCCAGCTTGTCAAGAAACTCCTCTGAGATAACGCCGGGGCTATTTGTTTTATGGTCCAACCACTGGCTTTTTATTCCCTCGCCAGCAGCCGCCGGTTGTTTCTGTGCAGGTCTACTACTAATATATCATGGGTTAAAATTATGGGTTTTTCTCCAGTGCCAGACACTTGGAAGCATCTAGTTAGGTAGGGAAGTACCTGGCATGGATAAATCATGTTTTACAAGCTTGTTATTTTTTTTTAACTACTTTTATTTTATGTTTTCTCGTGTGTGTGCTTCCTCCTCCTGGGCCATCTCCCCAGCTGGCTGGGGAGGAGTGACTGTCGCTGCAGCCCAGCCCAGAGGACACTGTGCTGGAAAGACAAGAAAGTAGTGGGAATGCTCTGAATTCACTTTTATACCTCATTTACAGGGTCTGCCTTGAAAAGCTGATTCTTCAGTAAAAAATAGGTTTCCTTTGCTCACTTGGCAGAGGAAAGAGTTTGCACAGGGCTCTTGTCAGAGCATCTGTTCCCTTGGTTGGGGAGGCAGCTGTTTGGGCTGTGCTTTGTAGGTGTGTGGTGTGGCAAACCCCTCATCTGGTAATTCCCTGCTCCCTCTGAGAGCTGAGGATGTCCTTCCTCTCTGCTCCACATGCCTGTTGGGATTGGAGTTTTCCAGCCGAGGTGTCTGCCTTGGACCGAGTTCTTCTGGAGAAATACCAGCTCCGAGTGGAACAGTCACTTCTGAGAATGAAGTGGTGGAAAACCAAATGATTTTTCCACCTTGAAGCAAGGCTGGCTCGCATGGAGAAGGTGTGGGGAGAAGTGAAACTGTAAGAGCATTTCAGTTAATTCCCTGCATGTGCCTCCACATGGACTGTGTTTTGTCTTTCCAGTGTCTCCCTCTGAGCTGTTCTTGTGGTTTGGGTTTTTGCAAGCCTGAAGGCTTTGGCCACAGAGGGGTGGGTCGCCTGTCACTGGGGGAACCTTATCTCCATTTGGTGCCTCCCAGGAGGATGGAAATAAGTGCTGAACTGGCTGGAAACGTGATGAGTTTGTAGTTCATGCTTTTGTCATGTTTAAGGCCATTTTTATTTTCTATTTAAGGATAGGCCATATCCCAAAATGGAGGAAGTTACATGGTTTCTAGAACACGTGCAGATCTGGATGAACTAATCCCACTGGGGCATACCTGGGGCACACATGGAATTATCATTGAGGGTTTTATCCAGTTCTGGGACCTCTTGGAAGAGACATTGAGGGGCTGGAGCGTGTCCAGGGAAAGGAGCAGAGGTGGCAGGAAGGGGGACCCGGTGGGGGGCTCTGCTCCCAGGAAACAAGGGACATGACAAGGGGAAAAATGACCTCAGGTTGTTCTGGGGAGGGTCATGTTGGACATCAGGAGCAATTGTGGTGTTTGCCATCCTCTGAGAGCAGCAATGGGTGGGGACAAACAGCCAGGGGTGCAGGGAGCTGGTCGGCTGCTCCCCCAAAAGGAGCCCTTTGTCTGTCCAGAGGAGCCCTGCAAGTGAAGGTATTTAAAATTAAACAAAAAAAGTGATCATGTTTATGTGAGCTGGAGCCCCAGCCCCTGTCTGTTGGCTGACGGGCAATTCCACTCCCCTGACAGGTTTTCTGCCCAGCCACGATAAGGCAGGAGGGTGTGAGTGGGATATTCTGGACTGTTTCTGGATGCCTCCCGTCCTGGGGATTTACTCTGGGGGCTGATGCCGGGGGACATCTCCCCTGGAACACCCTTTCTGTTCATTTCACAACCGATTGGCTTCGAACAAATGCAGACATGTGTGATCTGCATGAGAAAAGCCTGCAGAGGGCTCGGAGGTGGGCAGGGGGTGGCTGGGTGGGCTGGGGAAGGCCACCGTGGTGGCAGCCTTGGTGGCAGAGCAGCTGATGGACTCCCAGAGCAGCTTTGGTAGCTGAGGCTGGAAAACTTGCTGGATGAGCGGGTCCTGCAAGCCTGAGCTGTTTTCTGCAGGGCTCGGTCTCAGAATTGATGTACCTTGGAGCAAAGGATGGCCAGAGCCTGGGAAAGGCATTGTTGTCACTCACCATGCAAAGAGAAAACAAGCTTTCTGCAGTGCTGCCCTTCCAGGGCCAAGGGTGTTTTGGTGGTGCAGAGGAGGCAATTCCTGGGGCTTGTAGCCAGAGGTGTAGGAAGGCAAAGAAAATTCCTGAGGCTTGCAGAGGCACTGTAGGGAGAGATGTTTGTGACTGGCACCTCTCAGAGGAGACAGATGGAGCAGGGGGGCTCTGGCCACTGTCCCCAGTTCTGCTGTTCTATCCCTTCCCATCCCATCCCAGACTGGTACCCAGGCTGCCCTTCCCTCTGGCAACCTGTTGCCCTTGGCTATGCCCCTGCCCCGATGCTTGTGCCCTCCTCACCAGCCTTTGGTCCCAGCAGTGTGAAGGGAAGGGGTTCTGCTGGGGTTACTTCTATTTGAGGTGACATTTCCCAGTTCTCTCTTCTCTTAATTAGTCAATTCCCTGCTTCTTTTCAGTCCTGCTGGAAATCTTTACGTGCAAGGGCATTACTCAGCAGAGTATTTAGCCCAAGTAGATTAGGGAAAAGCAGGAAGAGCTTCTGATTGTGCTGTATCTGTAGCATAGGTGTTAAAGATGTATTTGTGAGCCAGTCAGAGAAGAATGCTGAGGAAATCCTGTTTGGGTTAATCTTGTTTAATTTTATAATAAAAACCAGATGGCTGGCCATCTGGTGCTTCTTGCAATCAAATATCTCACAATTAACAGTAATTTACTTGCCCTGGGACTTCCATGATCTTCATGGGCTTTTTTTTTCCCCTTCAACCTGAGTCTGTGTGGTCCCTTCCCAGAGCAGTGCTGAGTGTAAGCCTGTCTGGGGAAAGGCATGATGGAGGGGCTCCCGGGAGGCATCTGCTTTCCTCCCGGATTTTCCACTTAAAACCCCTAAAACAGAGCTCAGGCAACATATCTTGTGCTTCCCTGACCTGCAGGACCCCCGCTCAGAGTAAGCCAAGTGAAGGACTGGACATTCCTACAGAAGGGTATTGCAAGATATGTAGGACAACACTTAAGGGGAACGTACAAATTGGATCTACACTTTCCACCAGGCTGTGGGAATTCTTCAGAGCTCAAAATGGTTATACCTGAAGTGGGTTGGCTCCAGCAGTGTAAGTTATTGGATGTAATTAAACAAGATGCTGAAGACCCTTGGCACCAGGAAAGCATTCTGGGGAAATTTGCAGCCAAATGGGATGCAGAATAAAACCCATGGGGCAACTGTGCCCTTCTTCTGTGCATTCTTTCCTCCAGGAGGCTGAGAGACCCCCAGATTCATTATTTCCAGAGGTGACACTGGCAGTGGGGACTGGCCTCTTCAATAACTCCAGGTCTCCTTTGAATATGTCCTTCCCCACCCAGCTCTGTAGTTGAATAGTGAACGTGAATAAATGAATTCCAGATGAGGGATCTGCGTGCCGGTAGGTAAGAGCTCTCCCAGGCATTCCTGGGTGATTGCTGGCTGTTTACTATCCTAATATTTTTTTGCTAGCAGATTAATAAAAATAACTGAGCTCTTCCCCTCCTCCTCCTCCTCCACAAAATCACTGTCTTCGTGTGCACTCAGGGAATCGGGTCACGGAGCTAAAGGATAGATTCAGATAGCAGGGATGACAGACTGCAGCTATGCTCCATCCTCTGAGTTATTTAAATAGGGAGGAGCCTTCTGGAGGGCAAGGGCTGCCAAAGGAGTGCCAGGGCACTGGTGGGATTGAGGGAGTGAGCAGGGATGGGGCTTCACCCCGCCCCGGCCCCAAATGGGGAGTGCATCCAGCATCCATCCCGAGCAGCTCACCAGCCAGCCTAGATAAGGGCAGCTGGAAAAACAGAGTGATTAGTGGAATGGCAGGAGCACGCAGGTCAATAACATGGTTATTGTTATTAATGGCTATTATTAGAGTGGCAGGAAGATGCTGCATATGATAATCTGGGACCCGTGTACATAGAATCAGTCATGAGCATTTCTAGGCAAGCACTGCTCAGCTCTCAGAACACGTTTTGGAAACTCTCCACCCTGTTTCCCCCCTTTCTTTTCCCCTTTTTCCTGGTGGGAGCAGGGCAGATTCCTTTGCCCTTTGATGCTGGTTTCCCCCTGCCTTTGCCTACAGTGTGTTTTTCAGGGAAGGGTAAGAATGGACAGGGCTTGGAGCAACCTGAGCTCGTGGAAGGTGTCCCTGTCCATGGCAGGGGAGTGGGACAAGAAGGTCCAACCTGAACCATTCCCTGATTCTGTGCTCCGGTGCTTAGGACTTGTCTGGCAGGTAACCCCATGGAGGGGACTCATTTTTCTGGTGCTGCTGAGGATGTGGTTACAGGCTTTGCTCCGAATTCTGCCGCAGTTCTTGTTTTCCCACCAACTCAGTTGTTTATGTGGAGTGGATGGAAGTGCTGGGGCTCTCTGGGTGGGATTGCTCCCCTGTGAACACTCCCATCCTTGTTCCTGCCACCAGCATGGCACAGGCACCCACCACGGGTGATGCTTGGCTCCCCGTGCTTGGTGGGTGTGCTGCCCAAGGAGGGTGTGGACCAGGGGGCTAGCTCAATCCTGCTCTTTCCCAAGCCCCTTGGACACTTGGAGTGGTTCCCCCTGCAGGACTCGTCACCCCATTGCTGCACAAAGCCTGGATGCCCAGCACAGCCCCAACCCCAACCCGAGGGTCTGTGCCATCCCTGCCAGGCAGAGGAAAGCCAAAGGCACTGGGGACAAACGAATGCTGATGAAACAGACATGCCAGGAAGTGAACCTTGTTCTGGAGGAGAGCTGGATCTTGCCAGCACAATAGCTGGATTACAAAGCCATTTCCTCCAATTACCTTCTCTGTCAAATCTCTGCGTCGTCTGGCACTAGGAAAGCTTGGATTCAAATTCATTGTGAATTGGGGTGACAACACCAGAGATTTCTAAATTAATATCCTGCCAAGAGGAATTGAGCTTGTTTTTCCCAATCATGTCAGTTCTGATTCCTTTGCTTGTCAGAGGAAACTTTGGCTTGCCATCTGGTTTCAAGGGCACGGCGCAGGGAATCGCAGGTTGCTCAGCCCAGCATGTTGCATTTGCTGTGCAGCAGCTGCAGGGAGCTTTGGGGGGGAAAAGAGAAAAATAAGTAAAGGGGCTTTGTGGGCCCTTCTTGGCACCTGGCAAAGAGCAGAGGGGCAGACCAGAGGAACAGGGTGCTGGTGAGAAGGAAAAAGGGGGCATGACCTCCTCCGTGGGACAGTGGGAATGTGAACTGAGATGAATTACTGCCCTCTTCACGTCTTCCCAGTACAGAGTCATGAGCCATTGTGGCTGCAGTAACCACGGGCTGTTTGCTCTACAGCCTGGGTTAAATGCATTCAGCTGGATGCCAAAGCACATCGTGGCACAGCAAAACCCACGGACCCTGAATTTTCAGGGAAAGGAGCAGCTACTGAGTCAGGGGCTGGTGTCTTACCCAGACTCATGGTTTTACAGGTCAGGATGGCCCTGGGATGGAGATCTCCACAGCTGGGGGTGAGTGCCAGCATTTCCTTGGGAAGGGGCCACCTGCTTCCCCCGGGCATCCCTGCCAGCGGCTGCAGCTGCCAGCCTGTGCTGGGGCTGTGCCCCTTCCCTGCCAGCCCCTTCCAGCTGCAGGCAGAGGGGCTTGGGGCACGCGGTGCTGTCGGTGCCAGCTGTGCCAGCTGTGCCAGCAGGGAGTTTGGAGGGGTTTGCAGACAGAGGTGTTTGTACAGACCATCTGCCTGTGCCGGGCGCTGAGCCGGGGTCGGTGCGGAGCGTGGGCTCCACGTGGAGCTGGGAAGGTGCAGCCATGGGGGATATCCCTCTCTCCTGGATATTATCCCTCTCTCCTGGGTCTTATCCCCCCGTCCTGCCTGTGGCTGCCCGCACTGCTCGCAGCAGGAGGGAAAGGTGGGCTCTCTGGATGCGCTGGCAGCTGCAGAGGTGTTGGTGGTCAGCGCCGGGCACCCCATTTATCTCCCCCCCGACACCAGCAGCTGCTCCTTATCTCCCTTCCCAGCTGGCATGGTCCATGCCAAGGAGAAGTCGGTCTCTGTGTCACCCTCTTCCGAGCCGGTGGGTGCTGGTGCCCCCCTCACTGTGGGTGCTGGGGTGTTTTTGGGGGGCTGTGCTGGGAAATGCTGCTTGTGGCTCCCTCAGCGAGGGGCTGCCGGGGGCTCTCCCAGCCATGGCTTTATAAATTCAAACAGATGTGTTTTAGAAGACTCCAGCTTTGAGGCGTGCTCTCTGTTCAAATGGTTGCGGAGGAAATTTGCACTTCAGTGGATGTGCAGAAAAATGGTGTTTTCAAAGTGAAAACGAAATGAAAACCAGCCTTCTCCCTCCCTCCCCCAGTGAAACAGTATTTGCAAAGTGGGGCCTCTGTTTTGAGATATTTGAAGCACACAGACATCCTTCTTTTTGCTTCCTCTGCTTTGCTGTTCCTTTCTTTGCTTCTATTTCCCGTATTTTCTTTACGTCCCAAGTCCATTCCCAGAGAACTCTCAGTTCCCCTCGTTACTTGGAGGGTGTAGGGTGTCAGGAGAGGGCTGCTCAAGGGCTGTCTAGTGTATTAAATCCCTATGCTTTCCATTTTTGGGGAGATAAAATGTGCTCAGAACTGAAATTCTCTATAGAAACTCTACTTGTTACATAGATGAGCCTTTATACTTATACCTGCTTCCCTGAGGCTGTGCCCGTGAGCGGCTGCCTTGGGTCCCCGCTGTGCACGGGAAGGAAGGTGGGTGGATTCTGCTGGTTTGGGGATGGATGGATGGGTTCTGTGGATGGGGAGCCCCTTTGCACTGGCACCTGGATGGAATCCCCCCGTCCTGCTGCACATCCTGCCCTGCCTGCCTGGGGAGAGGGTGGGGGGCCCTTTCTGGATGGAGTGACAGGATGAGGGGAATGGATTCAAACTGCCCAAGGGGACAGAGTTAGATGGGATGTCGGGAAGAAGATTTTATGCTGAAGGTGGGCAGGCCCTGGCACAGGTTGGGCAGAGAAGCTGTGGCTGCCCCTGGAGCCCTGGAAGTGCCCAAGGCCAGGTTGGATGGGGCTTGGAGCAACCTGGGCTGGTGGAAGGTGTCCCTGCCCATGGCAGGGGTGGGATGGGGTGGGCTTTAAAGTCCCTTCCAACCCAAGCCATTCCATGGTCCTGTGCCCAGGGGGCAGATTTAAGGCAGAGAGGTTGAGCTTTGGGGTGAGATCCTGAGCACGGGGACTGCGAGGGGGGATCCCATGGGTGACGGAGGCTGTGGAGGGTGATGGTGTCCCTGCAGACAGAGAGGGGCAGAGGCCACGCCGGGTGCTGGTGGGGCTGGGATTGGAGGGACGGTGCCGGATATGGCAAGGACGGAGCCGGCACCGCGTGTCGGTGGCAGCGAGACCCCGAGGGTGTGCATTGTCCAAGGAACGGCTCACGTGGTCTCTGGTGAGCCAAAACGCTCTTTCAGAAGGGGAATGGGCCAGATGTCTCTTTATTGCTGCTCACAATGCTGCCCTCCCAGCCCAGCGATCCATCAGGGCTCGGCACAGCCCTGCAGAAAGGTCCCTGACACGTTCTTATGGCAGGGCCAGGTTCCCACCACTTGTGTGCATTGGTGCCCCTTGACAAATGGCTGCAGGGCTCCCATTCAAGTGCCCACCAACGCTGGCCCACAACGCCCCGTTTCCTCTCCTTTTCTTGCTTTGTTTCCCCGTGACAGTCACTTGGGAACATTTTTTTTATCTCATTGGGTGTTTTTAAAGACAATTTTCAAGGAGCGAAGCAGCGCCTCTGTAATAAGGACTGTGAAAATGCCTTGGGAGTACATGAGGTGAGGGATTCCTCTTTGCATGGATGTGTTGCTGACACGACGTTTAACTGCCTTTTTCTTTTCTGAAGCAGTTTTCCCCACAAGTTGATTTATGGAACTGGCTGGCGAAGCTTTGAATACATGGAGAAAAACAACTCCTACAATGGGCCAACACATCCTTAAGGAATGAATGGCTCCTCTTTAAACTGGGAGCTGTGCTCCCCACTGCTCTGAGCACCTTGGGCACGCAGGAGAACTGGGGCCAGGCTGTGAACTGCGGTGTTTGTGCTGCTGTGTGAACCTGGATTGGCAAGGTGTTGGCTTTAAACTGCGTTCTGAGTTATGCGTGTGCCCAAAATTGCTCTCAGAAAGGGCCCCAGAGGAGTCATGGGCTGTACAGAGACACAGCACAAGGATGTGCCAGCCTGCAGGAACTGGCAGTGTGAGATCCCAGGGTGCTGGCCAAACCCACACAGGCCAGTCCGTGTGACCCCAGGTGCCAGCGTGATGGTTCTGTCTGGCCCTTCTGGTTATTACAGGCTTGGTTTTATAAATGAGGAGCCCTTTGCAGTCCCCAGACGGTGACTTTCTGCCGTGCTTATCTCACCACAGTTCCCCTCTGACTTCAGCGAGTGTTTTGTGTGCTCAGAGAGCGTTTTCCATCACTCGAGCCTGAAAGGCAAGAGGATTTATGGAATGGGGAGAGCGTGAGGCACCAACTCAGCAAATACCAGAGCGCGTATGTAAGCGTTTGCAGGTCGGGGATGGAAGCGCACAAGTGGTCTTGATCATCTTAAGCCACTCTGTTGCTGGGTCCAAGGGCTGAGTGGGGAACACGCAGCACAGTCTGCACTCTGACATTTTCAGCTGCCTTGTCTGGGGAGAGCTTTCCCTCTGCCCTGGTCTTGCATCTTCTCCCAGTTAGTCCCAGCCTGTTTAACTGCTGAACGTCCTGTCGTCAGCCCAGCAGGTTCATTATCTTCCTCTGGCCTTAGTCCCCATTCCCTTAGGTTTTGGCAAGTACATTGTCATGTCTGTGACCTACTGGTGTTTCTCTGACCCGTTGTTGTCCCCCCCAGTGCCATCGTTATGGAGGGTTTCAGTGGCCCTGCCTATGTCTTACACTTTCTCTAAAGATCAGCTTTCACTCCAGCCTTCAAAGTCATCGCTTGCCTCTTTCTAGCCAGGTAAGGCCTGGGGGGATCCTGTGGCAGATAATGTGAACATCTCGGCTGGTAATTATAAAGTCAGGATCTGTAATTAACTTTTCTGTAAAATGCTCAACCCCAAGGTGTGCCGTTATCCCTCTATTAATTAGCACAGGGAAGGGACGCTCCTGTCTGGAGGCAGGAGACAAAAATAGGAGCAGGGATGAAGCAGAATTGGCTCCTTTGAATGATAAATGTTGTTCCCTTCATGCCTTAAATAAAAGGAGAGCTTGGGGTTTTAACTCTTGGAAACACTGACTTAAATAGGATTGGAGGAAATAGTCCTGGAATAGGCCCCAGAGACCTCCTCCAGCAGATTTCTCTCATTCCGAGGTGAGCTCAGCAATACCTGTGTGGTTCCTGGTAAAGGTCTGTTTAACCTGTGTCTGGGAGTGTTGAAATGTTCTGGGTTTGCAGACGGGAGGCTCGGGAGCACACTTGGGTTTGCACGTTAACCCCCAGGAGCTGAGGCTTTGGGAGGAGACCAAATATTGCACGAGCTGTTAACACATCATTATTTGCATATATATTTTTTTTTTTTTAATTTTTTTTTAATTAGCAACTTGGTAACAGTTTAAAAACCCTTCCATGGAAAATGCTGTCCGAGAATAGTGTTGTGTTTTTTGGTTTTTTTTCCACAAATATTCATGAGGAATTGATTATACAGCCCTGTGTACTGGAAGGAGAACTTGATGTACCTCCATATAAATCTACAAGCAGCAGGACTTGTTCTGCCAGATTTGAGTCCCCCAGGGAAGAGGGTAATATCCAGCAAAGGCAGGTAGTGTCTGACAAGTCTTACTGATGTTGGGGATTCGGAATTGGCCAAGCTGGAGAGCACAGCACTGGGATACCTGGAGGACACCTGCCTGAGGGCTGTGCAGCTTTGCCAAAGAAAGTTGAAGTAGATAGTTCAGTGTTTGTTGGTTGGCTGGACTAACTTAAAAATGGGAAAAAAGGAAAAAAGCAAAGCTATTTCAGCTGACCCCACTGCAGGATTTTGGGGGTCTCTTGGGAGAAACACCATCTGCCCAAGAGCTGGCAGCTGACCTTTCCCCCTCCGCTCTGGGCTCGTGGCCACCTTTGGCAGACCCTGGTGGCCACTTAGGGCTGCTCTGGGATTGCATTTCCCAGCCTCCCATACACGTCCCGGTAGGAAGCAGCTCTGCTGTAAGGCCGAGAGCTGCTCTGGAGGCGTTTGGGTGGAAGTGTCTTAGGACAGGATTTAAACCCATCCCCGAGCCCCGACTTTCCTTCCAGGAGGTCCAAGCAGTTTGTGTGTCTTGGCCCTCCGGGTTCTGAGCTGCCGTGGGCGTTGTGACTCGGGGGGTTCCTCGAGGCAGGTGGGTGTGATGCTTTTGTTTGGGGTTTGTTTCTCTCGTTGCACAATTCCTTGGCATGACGCCCTTCCCCTTCTCCTCTGCCTTTCCCCTTCTCCTCTGCATCCTGCTCGGTGACTCAGGGCAAAGGCGTCCGACTCAGCGCCGCGTGTTCTGTTTGCTGGGGTTGTTTTGTGCTTTTCCAGATGTGTGGGAGCTCTGGGATGGTGCCTGGAATGGGGATGAGTGTTGGGAGTGGTGCTGGTGCTCAGCCCCAGTTCTCCCAAGAGGTGGAAGGGAGTGAGGCTTCAGCGCCGTGCGGGGGATCCTCACTTTCCATCCAGTCACCGTTGGTGACAACCCTTTAGATCTGGCACAGGTGACACCGGGGCTGTGCCTGCCATGGGGTGTCACTACCCCAGGGCAGTGACTGTCCCTGTTCTGGACAGGGCTGAGGCCCCTCAAAGGGCGGTGTCCAGTTTTGGGACCCTCAGTCAGGAGAGACTTTGAGGGGCTGGAGAGAATCCAGGGAAGGGAATGGAGCTGGGAAGGGGCAGGAGCAGCTGAGGGAGCTGGTGGGGCCCAGCCTGGAGAAAAGGAGGCTCAGGAGGGACCTTCTGGCTCTGCAAGTCCCTGCCAGGAGGGGAGAGCTGGAGGGGGGATTGGGCTCTGCTCCAGGGACAGGGACAGGAGGAGAGGGAACAGCCTCAGGCTGTGCCAGGGGAGGTTTATGTTGGATATCAGGAAAAACTTCTTCACTGGGAGGGCTGTGCAGCCCTGGCACAGCTGCCCAGGGCAGGGGGAGTCCCCATCGCTGGAAGGGTTTAACAGCCATGTGGATGTGGCACTTGGGTACATGGGTAGTGGTGGCCTTGGCAGTGCTGGGGGAACGGTTGGACTGGATGATCTTCGAGGGCTTTCCCAGCCATAACAGTTCTATGATTCCATGGAAGCAGTGGCTTCAGTGCACTCTCTGTAGGGTACAGCCTCATGAAACGAGGGTCCAAACTGGGAACTGTCCACACTCCCTGCTTGCCTCCCACCTCTGCTCAGCCTGCTCCATCTTGGAGCCATTAGGGTGGCTTGAGGTTCTACCTCAGCATCACCTGGCACCACCCCTGTCTCCCTGCAGGGAGTGTCCAGGATCAAGCCACACAGGTTTCCACCTTGGACTCTCCTGTGTGATGGTGAATCTGGGGGAACCAAAGGCAAGGTCCTGATTGCTTCATGCATGGCATATAAATCTCTCCTGGATAAAAGTACTGCTCCAAATCATCTGACGAGGTTGTCAGGGCAGGCCACCAAACAAAGGGAGGTTCAGACTCTCTTTTGTCTCAACTCACAGTCTCAAAGGCCTAAGCAAAGCCTTTCAGACAAGGTTAAGGACAAAGATTCGAGGAATTTGCAGTGGAGGATCACACATTGGTTGCTATCTTGATTAAATTAAGCCGTGTGCATGATGAACTCACATAAAATTCATGCTCTCCACTTTCCTCGGTGCTTTATTAGGTGTTTTAACTGCTTTACACCCTTTTCTGCACGTTGCTTCAGATGTGCTTCACATCAGGGACTGTGACTTCCTTTGTACAACAGTTGGTGGTGGGTCCTGACCAGCATGGTCTTGGCAGGAGTCTTCTCCTTTGGGATATGCAGCAGCCCAGGCCAGGAATGGGCCAGGAGAAGCTGATGATGTTGTCTTACCCAGAGGAAGTGTAATCACAGGCTTTGACAGGCTTTGGATCAAGCCTAGAGCAAGGCTGTCCTGAGGAGACAGTGTTGACATGTGGCTTTTGCCTGCAAAGTCAGCCAGCCTGAAGCAGGGATCACAAGGGTTCTCACCCAGAGGGCTCCAATCAGTCCTTCTGGCCTGTGAGGTGGGATCCAACCCATCAGCTCTTTGATTACAGCGGATACCAAGGACCCACATAAGGCCTGGACAACTCCTTTTGTTTGTTTTAAGCATTGCTGTGAGTATGAGGTTGGTCAGAGCAGTACTGGTGGTGGAAGAGCAAAGAGCTTAAGCCTCTCCACGTGAAACGTTGCTTCGTTTTCCAGCTACTTCCAACTCAAGGAGATATTGTTTGCAGATGGTGCGGTCACAAAACAGCCATAAACCAGCCCATTGTTATCCAGAAGGATTTATTACTGCAGAGAAATCTTTGCTATCTCGTTTCGGGAATGAGGTTCGCTCTCCCACAGACACGTGGAATGGTTCTGCCCAAAACCCATCCGGTGGCAAGATGTAAATGCTTGGCATCTCCAACCCTGGCAGGCGGGTTTGCTCTTGTTCTGTTTAAATCCCAGCCTGGGCTTGGCAGGGTGGACAGAAATGCCTGGAGGTCTCGAGTCCTTTTGGGGTCGGATATGGAGAGGGTTCATTCCTTGCAGGAGAAGCAGCTGCCGTGGTAGAGAGCAGCTCTGGTATGAGGTGTGTCACCTCTCTCCCCTCACACCTCTTGGAGGAGGTGGGATTCCAGCAGGAAGGGAAGGGGAGTTGCTGCAGATCCCTGCTTGTGCCTTCTTTGCTCACCTGCTTTGGTTCCTCTGCTTGCCTGGACCAGCTGATGGAGGACAATGCCAGGGGTGACTGAGGACTTTGGAAGGAATGATAAAGGATGTGGATGGAATGCCATGAGCAGCCCAGAGCTACGTGGAAATCCTGGGAAAGAGCCCCTCCATCTCACAGCATGGCAGTGCTGGACGATGCCAACATCTGGCTGTGCCTTCCTGTGAGGCCACCACTCATTTTTGGGCTCCCGTCAGCCTGCCCTGAAAGCTGGGGCAGGTCCAAAACGCTGCCCCACAGTGAAGGCAGCCGGGACATGTCTCGCAGGTGACATGGGTTTGTTCCTGGCCACTGCAGTGGAGGAACCCAAAACCATCCCAGAGAGCCATGGCTCCCAAAGAGCCATCCCCCCTTTCCCACCCAAAGCGGGGGCCAGGCGAGCAGCAGTGATGTGGGTTGGAGCTCCAGGCTGGGTCCTGCATCTCCAGCAGGTAATTTCTAATCCTCCCAGGTCTCCCTGCCCTGCTTATGCTCTCATCCATTTCCAAACTTTCTCGGCTGGCAGCAGCACGTTTGAAACAGCATCCGTGGAAATCATGGTCTTGTTTCACTGCCCACGCTTGGATGGCAGCTGGCTCTGGCTGGAGCTAACCCATAGCTCTTTAAATCTGATGGCCTGCACTTAGGCATGTTTCATTTATTAAAATTAGGTGTAATGCAACTCTTTCCACAAGCAGTCGCTGGTTTTGTTAAGACCTGCTCGGTGATTTCATCTTTTCCTTTAATTCAGCCTTTCAATTAACTCTTGAATTTTTGTTTTTTAGAGAATGCTGGCTGGTTATTTGTGTGTGCACAGACCATATTTGTGTGGGTTTGGTGCTGATCAGCTGCGTGTGTGTTTACAATAGCCCTTGTGTTATCCCAGCCGGCAGCCTGAAAACACTTCCAAATTATTCCACATCAGAAGCGAAGAGGGTTTGGATAGACTCCTAGGGGAAAGTCTTGAAATGGTGCCCAAACCTCAGTCCCAGTGCTGTAAGTCAGGCACGTGGCTGATATTTTATCCAGCCCGACTTGGACTTTCACAGGCTGTTTTGTTTGTGGAGGAAGCGGGGACTGGGGAGCAATTTTAATCAGCGGTTTCTTGGAGATGGGCTTCCTCCTTCCCTTGGTTCTGTCTGCCTCCCTTGGCACTCATGCCTGTGCTCTGCCCGTGCCCTCGGAGAAAGGGTAGAAAACAATGATGGAAACCCACAGGGGCTGGGCTGGACCAAACCAGGGGGGCTGAGCTGGCTTCTGCCTGTGGAGAGCTGCTGGTTTCATGTATGGCACCCTTGGGTGGCTGCAGGTGGGTGAGCACCAGGGCTTTCAAGGCACTGAGGTTTGGTGTTTGCTGCAAACCTCGAAGTTCACACCTAAGTGGTGCTGTAATAAAAACCTGGCAATGCTCCAGTAAATCCAAAGCTGGTTTATGTTGGAAGGGACCTTAAAGCCCATCGAGTTCCACCCCCTGCCATGGGCAGGAGCACCTTCCACTAACCCAGGTTGCTCAATGTGGAAAAAAAAGGTAGTATTGTCTCAAAACCAAACTCCTACAATGTGAGTTCAGTTCTAGAATTCTTTGCGTTTTAGCTGGACTAAATATAACATTGTTTTCCAAAAATATTGGCATTACTGTGGCTTGGAAACTCAATACCTGAGCCAGCTCTGCTCTTGGGCCTTCTGTTACTCATGCAACACTACACTTTACTATTGGAGCAAAGATCACTTTTTAAAAATGTAATTTAAAACTGGCACGTGCATTGATTTCGGAATGCAAAATGATTTTGTTATTATCTCATCTCAGAACCTTTTCCTTGATCATCTGCAATCCTGAGTTGCAAAATGTATTACAGAAACACAGCTGTTGTGTCTTAGACTGTGAGGTAAGACATTCCATGGGGTTTGTTTGTCTCAAAACAAATTAAAAAATCCACAGCAATGTGGCTGCCCCATCCCTGGGAGTGTCCCAGGCCAGGCTGGACAGGGCTTGGAGCAACCTGGGCTGGTGGGAGGTGTCCCTGCCCATGGCAGGGGTGGGATGGCATGGGATGGACTTTAAGGTCCCTCCCAACCCAAACCAGTGTGTGATTCTCTGACTAAGAGGTGTCTCTCTCTCACAGAGTTTGGTATCTCCTTGAGCTGAACACCTTACAGAGGTGAGGAAGAGAGAAGGACCTGAACTTCTCTTTAAGTCAGGGCAGAAGTTCAGAAAACTGTGCCTGATGGTGATCCAGATCCTTGACTCCAGCATCTGGGGCTTTCAGACTCTTGTCTTTTCCTCTGCAACCTTATAAGAGAGGTTCAGGGCTCTGGTGGCGCTGAGTGACCTCAGAGAGAAGAGCAGTAGTCGCTTTGGAACCTGGGCCAGTCTGTTCCTTCATTAAGGCACGGGGGCTTTTATCTCTCCTGCAGTAATGATGCATTTTTAAAGCACTTCACACCGAGTTTCAACCTCAGTAGAGACCACGGAACGTTTTGGCTGTGGCCACATGGTATCTCTCTGTTGTTAAGCAGGCTGTTAAAATTAATCAACCCAAGTTAAGCAGCCAAAATTCCCTCTTGCCATCACTGGCCTGAACCTGCTCCCTCAGAGACGGCCCCGAAAGAGTCTCAGTGCTGACTAAACACTTCTCTGCTGAGCATAGCCTGGAACATTCTGGGAGGAGCTGCCTGTAGAAAGCACGGGCAAGACTGTCCAGGATGGAAAAGGCTCAGAGTGTCAGTGTGCTGGAATCCAAAGCATCCCTGCCACGAGCCCCTGCCTTGGCCAACCTCCCACTGCCTGCTGGGAGCTTCTGTACCCTGGCCCCGAATTCCCATCCTCTGTCTGCAGGGCGTTATCCCCTGAGGTCATTATTGCTGCTGGATGGAATCCACACTCCAACCCACTGTGCTAGGAGCAGAAGAGATTTAAATTTGAAAAAAAAAAAAATAAAAATTAGTAGTAGCCTTGATTTTCCTCAGTCTGGAGGCTTAAATTCTTCCTTGGAGGGAAGTGCTGCTGCATCCAGGGAAGGCAGCTGAGCCCATGTGCCTGCACGGGCACTTGTTGGCAGTGGAGGGCAGGGGGATGAGCAGCTTGGGAACTTTCACACAGGGATACTTAAACAGAAGCATCTGGAGCACTTCTAGAAGGTCTGCATGACCCCTGGGCAGGCTGGATCCCTGAGTCAGAGGGTGCTGCCTTGTGCTAGCTGGGTGTGGGAAGGTTTGGATTGAGTATTAGGAAATATTTTGTCATGGAAAGGGCTGTCGGGCACTGCCACAGGCTGGCCAGGGCAGGGGGACAGTCAGTGTCCCTGGAAGTGTTCAAAAAACGTGTAGGTGTGGCACCTGAGAACATGCGTGGTTGGACCTGATGATCCTGGAATGAGAATCAGAGAATCAGTGGGGTTGGAAGAGACCTCTGAGATCATCAAGCCCAACCCTTGATCAACCCCACTGTGATTCCCAGATCATGGCACTGAGTGCCTTAATGATTCCACGATTCTTTCCCAGCCTCTTTCCTCCTCTCCTTTGCACTGGTCTTCCCTCTGCCCCTCTCTGAGAACATGCCAGCCATTCTGAAGGCAGCAGCCCCTCTCACCCCCAGTGATGGAGTTTAATCTCCTGGTGATTAGAGGTGGAAAATCACCCCCCTGGCAACATTTTCACTGGAGCAGGAGGAAATTCCTGCCAAGACCTGGATTGTCTTGGAGTGAGCCAAGTGCAGTCGGGATCGCAGGATGCTGAGCTGGCAATCAGGGGGCTGGATCCTGTGGCTGGAGAAGGTGGCTGTGGTGGCAATCAGGGGGCTGGATCCTGTGGCTGGAGAAGGTGGCTGTGGTGGCACTCGGGGGGCTGGATCCTGTGGCTGGAGAAGGTGGCTGTGGTGGCAGTCGAGGGGATGGATCCTGTGGCTGGAGAAGGTGGCTGTGGTGGCACTGCCTTCAGCAGAGCCCTGGTTTGCGTGGGCTGGGATCCCCAGGGGCAGACGTGCCTCCCGCAACGCAGCAGATGATGCCTGAAAGCTGTTTAATATCATGTACAGTTCCCCTCCACCGGCTCGGGGCTGAGGGCCCAAATGACATCTGGTGTCAATAGTTGCTTTTGACCATTTTGTGGTTTTCTTAAAGGCAAAGAAGTTCCATGCGGGGCCAATGGAGCAGCTCCCATCACAGCTCCTGGGTGTGCCACACGGCCCAGAGCTGAGGAAACAGAGTGAAACACAAAAGTGTCACAGACTGTAGAGCTGCACCTCTTACAAGACCTGGAATTTTGTATCTGCAGTAATTTTCCTTTTTGTTTTCACTCTTCTTTTTCCACAGTAAAAACTTGTCCAGAAGCTGGACCGAGATGGTTGTGAAGCCACCAGCCCTGTCTTCTCCTGCCACCAGCTGTGCACCAGCACACCCAGCAGAGGGGATGGAACAGACCCAGAGCCAAAACCCAGGCTGATTCTTCACTTGCACCTACACTGCAGTCATTTGTCTTGGTAGGTGATCATTTCCACTGAAAATACTGTCTGGAAAAGGGACCACGAGCGACGGTGCCCCTGGGGCACTGTGGCTGTGCAGCTGCAGAGGTTGCTCTGCTTTAGGTGTGTCCCCTTATTCAGCTGAATCTGGGCAGTTGGTGTGCTGAATCTGGGCATTTGGAGCTGCACCTGACCCGAGGGGGTGTTTGTGTGCCTGGATTTGTCTGACAGTTCCAGGAACCACTGGAAAGGCGCTGCAGATGTGCAGCAACCCTCTGGCCCTCCAAGGGGAGTCTCCGTCCTTTGACTGGAATTCTTTAGCATGGAAAATTAATTTGAAAAATCCATTTAAGTGCACTGTTGGAAGCCATCCCAAATAAAACTGGGCTGGCTTGGCATGAAGCTGGGAGATGAGTTTCACATGGGGCTTTGCCTCCTTTCCACTGCCCTGGTATTGCTGTCCTGGAACTGCTGAGGTTCTGGGGGAAAGGCTTTAAGGGAAAGGGGGAAAAAGTATGGAAGCGGCTTTTGTTTAGGTGTCAGCTGGTAGAGGAACACAGAAAATTCTGTTGCGGACAGCCAGTAGGGACCCTGCTTAAAGAAAATATCTCACTGCTCAGCAGATTTGGGCAAGGGATGGAGGGACAGGACGAGGGGCAACGGCTTCCCACTGCCAGAGGGCAGGGAGAGATGGGATATTAGGAATAAATTCTTCCCTGGGAGGGTGGGCAGGCCCTGTCACAGGGTGCCCAGAGCAGCTGTGGCTGCCCCTGGATCCCTGGAATTGTCCAAGGCCAGGTTGGATGGGGCTTGGAGCATCCTGGGCTGGTGGAAGGTGTCCCTGCCCATGGCAGGAGGTGGCACTGGGTGAGCTTTAAGGTCCCTTTGAACCCAAGCCACTTTGGGATTCCAAATTCCCTGAAAGCCTGTCTGAGCTTTTTGTCTCATCTGTTTGATCTGGGGACATCTGAAGGCTCAGTTTTTCCCTGCCATCTATTTTTTGGCAGGAAAAATAAGTGTTGGAACCCAAGGAGGCCCCTCCATGGTGGGACCATCCAGCAGGTCCCTGCAGCTGGAAGCCAGGGCAGTGCCTGGGTCTCTGCCAGCTTGGCATCGCCCTCCCCAAACCCAGGGCTCACTGTGGGCTGTGCAGGGGGCTGGGGGGGCTCCCAGAGCCTGTCTGCCAACCCAGAGGGCCCCACCAGCAATTCCTGGCAGTCTCCAGGGCTGATTTGCATTCCTTTTGGCCCCACCAGCCCACCTTACCGAGCAGCTCTGCCTCGCCTCTGACTTTTGTCCAGAATGCCAGATTTTGGGAGGCTGCAAAGAGACAGAAAGTCTGCAAAGTTTTACTAAAGAGGAAAGCACTGAATAAAAGCCCAGACCAGTTTTCGGTGGTGCTCTGGAAGAGCTCCCAGTGTTCCCCGGAGTGAACAAGAGAGGGTGGGCTGGCAAACCCTGCAGGTGGCACCTGATGCCACATTCCCTTCTAACTCCTGGTTTTACTGACACCACTTCCCTCCAGGCTGAGTATCCCAGCCTTGTTCCAGCCATCTGTTCCAGCTCTCTGCAACTGAGTGTAGGGAATTACTCAGCAGGGGCTCTGCTCTGCCTCCCACTGCTCTTGGGTAACTCCCCAAAGGAGGGAGAGGCGAATGGAGGCAAAACGGGCTTGGTAACCGGTATCCTGATTTCCCAGAGAAATGCCAGTTCTCTCCTTATGTCTTCCAACCTCTGGCTCACTATTGAATACCCTTCAGAATTCACTTTGCTGGTTGCATGTCATTGCATCTATTTCACGGGGTTGTTTTTCTCTGTTAAAAAATTAGAATGTTTAAAAGCAAATTTTTCTTTGCTGCACTTCACCTTATAAAAGGCTCATTGCCAAGTGTTTCCAGCTCTGTGTCAATCACCAGTATTTTCTGCATATGAAATGGAGAATAATTTGAATTCAAATGTGGCTTCGAAACGTAGAGTTTGGAGTTTTTTCCCCCAGGGTTTCAAGTAGGTGTAATTTTAAGAGTGTTTTTTTGTACGTATCAATGTCAAAATTAATTTCAACTACGATTATTTTTTTCTTCAAGTAGAAAGTTGAAGTTACTGATAATGAGACTTTTGGATGACTTGACTTGAAAAGCTGATGCTTTGAAAGCTGCGAAATACTTGAGAAATGCTGTCAGCATTTTTTTGGATGCTTTGTTAAGAAACAATCATGATTCTGGAAGGGGTTTGTTTATCCACACTTCACATCAGTTCTTTCCACTAATGCTCTGTCTTGTCACTGGTGATGGGAACCCCTCCCAGAGCTCTTCTCCTGGACCTTGCCCAGTACAAGGCTTGCTCCTGGAAGTGCTGTCACACATCACCACAGCCTGTGGCTCTTGTAACTCCCTTGGCATGGACCAGCCTTGCATTTCCTAAGCTGGCTTATCCCATACTAGTTTAAAAGCTGAAAGGCAAATGGAGGGGATTAGACCCAACTCGTTCCAGAGCACACGCTGCACATACTAATGTCTTGTGGGAACAGGAGAAGGCTGGAAGAAATCCTGCCCCTGCCCTAATGGGGATGCAGGCTCACTGCCCAGCTCCCTGCCTGCCGTGCCAATCAGATAGAGGGTATCCTGCACCGCTGGGGGAGCCAAGCTAACGAGATTAGGGTTTATCACTTCAGAAAATAAAACCGTACCGCTGGAAGAATCGGATTTGTAGAGGAATTGTGCTAAAGCCTCGGCCCTGGGCTCTCCTCCCGAGGCTGTTCAGGGCAAAGCACCGAGCCTTGCAGGTGTTTCCACACAGATGACTCTGCATCTCCGAGCAGGAAAATCCTCGAGGGGCTTTGTTTCCTGAGTTTGATCTCAGCTAAGCAGCAGCCTGAGCAAAGCTGGTCAGATTTCAGATGTGCCCCATCACAGAGGTGGGTTTGACCCGGCTGCCTTCGCTGTGCCTGCCGTGCCGCAGGAAATGCAGGATCCTTGGGATACTCCCCAAATGCTGCCCCCTCAGTGCACTGCCACATGTGGGGCAGCAGGAACAGGCTGTCCACGAGCAGGGGAGGAAAACCTCTGGAGCAGCCACCTTTAGATGTGCTCATCTGCCCAGTGCTCACCTTCAGGAAGAAAACCTTCCCAGTGCTCATCTTTGGGAAGAAAACCTCTCCAAAGTCTTCCTGGCTGGTGCCATGCACAGCTGGAAGGGCAGCTGTGCCTTCCACTCCCATGTCCCCACCTCTGGAGCTGTCACCTCCCACCCTCTGGGCAGCAGCACATGGACCCCGGGCTGGCTTAAGGGATAGGAGGTGCTTTCCCACCTCTGTGCCTGTTTCTGCTGGGGCTTAAAAGTAATTTTAGAGTGGAGGTTCTTTGTCCTTGTTTCCTATAAAATCCCCCACCATGCAGAGCAAACGGTGCTGCCAGAGGGAGAGATACCACAGAGTCCTGGAATAGTACCCTGAGCTGGAAGGGACCCCCAAGGACCATCCAGTCCAACCCTGGCCCTGCACAGACATCCCAACAATCCCACCCTGTCCCTGTCCTGTTGTCCAAGCCCTCCTGGAGCTCTGCTGTGCCCGCTGCCCTGGGGAGCCTGGTCTGTGCCCACCACCCTCTGGGGAAGGACCTCTTTCCTGGTATTCATCCTAAAGCTCTCCCGGCACAGCTCCAGCCGTTCCCCCAGGTCCTGTCCCTGCTCACAGGGAGCAGGGATCAGAGCAGAGGGGCTGCCTCAGCAGCCCTCCCACCACTGTCCCGGTGGGGAGCAGCACTTGGCAGCACGAGGAGCCCCCACGGTGGGCTGGAGGGGGCAGGATTTATCCCTCTCTGCCTGGTGTCCCTGCTGGCAGGGAAAAGGTCTGGCTTATGGGGTCAGGGATACAGCAGCGAGCTGAGCTGGACCTTACACACCTTTCAGCCCTTGCTGTGCTTTTCACCAGCAGGAAAACTATTTGCAAGAGGGCATTGGGCAGAAAGGGGGTTGCCCAAGTTCTGGCACAGGCCACGGAAGCTCAGCTGGCTCCCAGGACCACCAGAGGCAGGGCCACCAGGACCTCCAGAGGCAGGGCCACCAGGACCTCCAGAGGCAGGGCCACCAGGACCACCAGAGGCAGGGCCACCAGGACCACCAGAGGTAGGGCCACCAGTCCCACCATCACCCCAGGCTTGGACACACCAGCGTCGAGGGCGCACGGGCTGCAGTGAAATCCCTGACTTTACAGACTTCTGACTTGGTTATGTTTGGAAAATGCCCGCTGTGGGTTGGCATCCTGCCTAATCGCTGCTCCTGCAGCATGGGCAATCCGTTCTCTTTGGGCAATTCAGAGGCTTCCCCCTCATCCATCCAGATTTTCCTTCCGGACCCTTGTACCAGTCTCGGTGCCAGTTTTCCATTAGGACGCCAGTGGTAATCCCCCTTCTTGCTTTATCCAAACAAACCTGGTGTGCCACATTCCTCCTGTCTGCCTTTCCAGCGGAGCAGTCCCAGGAAAGCCAGAGCGTGACGTGGAGAGAAGTGAGACAGGAGGGAGGGGAAAAGCTGGAGGTCTTGGGGAAGAGCTGCTGTTGTGGGGCAAATGCCTGCTGGTGTCGGTCCTGCTGCTCCCTGCGGTGGCACTCTGAGTGCAAATGTCCCAGTGAAGCCCTTGGAAATTCCTTTTGGGGCTCAGTGCTGCTTCAAATAGTTTTATTCTGTTTTATTTAATTTGTGGTGTGCTGAAGCCGAGCTATGAAGTCAGGTTCCTCCTGAGGAACTATCCTGGTCTCCCCACCCTTCTAGGGCAGGAGCGGTGTTTAAAATCCCAGAATTTTACATGTGAATGTGTGTGGGTTCTTTCTTTTCAGTTCACAACTTTTAAGGAGGCAGTTTAGAAAGATTTATTCCCTCCTCCTGTAACAGGGGAAACCAGGCTCCTCACCCACAGCACAGGAACAGAAGATTTTAAGGCACAGGTGTCCAAGCAGAATTTTGAATTAAAGGGTCAGTGCTCTGCTCTCGGCTCTCCTCCCACTCTCTCTCATCCTCATTAGGATGCTCAGATGTGGCATTTAGGGTGTCTCAGCCCTCCACGGTTCATCCTTGCCAGCCTTACCACAAGTGCCACTTGAGCTCTGCTGGCTTTGAAATCTCTGGGATCTGTGCGACGGGAATGGGATTTGAGGCGATTAAATAGTGGGAAGCTGCTAACCCCAAATGTCAGGCAGTGGGAAGGGGATTGGGCTGGAGCATCTTCCTGCCTGGCCTGGAGGCACCTGCAGGGGTTGGCCCAGCGAGGAGAGCCCCATCCCGAGGGCTGGCATTGACCTCCAGCCCCTCCATCCCTCCCTCCCTCCCTCCCTGCCGAGGAAGGGGAGGTGGCAGGGGGGCTCTCAGGGCAGGATTTGCCCTTCGGTGTCAATATCTCCTCTGACTCTGGGGCTATTTACACTTTCATCTCCTGGCTGTTTTATGGGGTTTATGATTTATGGGGTTCGCGGCGCTGAGCGATGGGGCAGCTGCGGGGAGCAGGAGATGGGAACAGAAACCCCGCAGGCTTCCTCAGCAACACCTTCTCCAGCCATAAATCTGGGCTGTGCGAGCTCCACTGTGTCGGGAGAGGACCGAACACCCGGAGGATGCTCTGCAAAGGGAGCTGCTGCCTCTCTGTCGCTTCCCCCTGGGTTTTCTTTGGGATGCTGGAGCCGCATGGCCACGCTGGCTGGAAGATAGGACAAGGGGGCACGGGCTTCAGCTCTGCCAGGGGAAATTTAGGCTGGATATCAGAAAGAAATTCTTTCCAGAGAGAGTGCTCAGGCATTGGAATGGCCTGCCCAGAGAGGGGGGGGATTCACCGTCCCTGGAGGGTTTTAAACTGAGATTGGACGTGGCACTGAGTGCCATGATCTGGTAAACTGACTGGAGTTGGACCAAGGGTTGGACTTGATGATCTTGGAGGGCTTTTCCAACCCAATCGATTCTATGGTTCTGTGATTCTATAAGATGCCTTGGAGTTGGGGATCTCTGAGCCCATTCAGCTGCCAGCAGCTCTCCCCAGACACCGTTCTCCCTGGGTCCCACATGAGCACGTGTGTGCAGAGCTGCCCAGGCACGGGCTGGAGCCCACTGGGATGGTAAAAGGCAGGGGGATCACAAGGAAAGAGGGGTCTGTCCCAGCCCGGCTCTGAGCAGTGGGACAAATTGCTGCCCCTGGGGGTGTCCTGTGTGCCCTGCAGGTCTCCTGGTGTTAATGCCACCCTGGGGGCTCCGGGTCTCTCCTGCTCCTGTTTCCTGAGTTGTTCCATGCTGGGAATGGTGGGCAGGAGGAATTTGCTCCTGCTCCTGTTTCCCGAGTTGTTCCACGCTGGGAATGGTGGGCAGGAGGAGTTTGGGGTGTGCCCTGGTCCCTGGAAGGTGGGTTGACAAGGACCCCTCGCCCCCTGCTCCTACAGCGTGGAAGGGGACGCGGTGCCCCTCTGAGAACTCATCTGTTTGCATCGTGGAAATGCAGCAGGAGGACAGCAATAGTGGCCCTTGATGGGGACACACACAGAGTAGGGCACAACCAATACCCCACAAATCAACTGTCCCTGGGACAGTTCCCAGTCTGTTTTATCTGAAATACCCATCAGGCACCCCTGAAATTTGCCTGCATGCTGAAACAACCAAGGAATGAAGGTTGTTTTGCAAGGAAATGCTTTTTTTCCTCTATTTTGGGAGGCCTCTCATTTCTGGCTTTCTCCATCAGATTACCAATTTGCTTTCCTAAAGGAATTACCAGCTGGGTAGCAAAATTTCTACTTAGGGCGGCAGATAAACAAATGAAATATGCAAGTTATTTGAGTTTGCAATGGGTTATCCTGCGCTGCAGTAAAAAAAGAAAATAACAAGAGGGGGGCTTGGGCTTGTTTTTGTTGGTTTTGTTGTGTTGGGGCGTTGTTTGGTGGGTTGGTTTTGTTTGGTTTTTTTTGTTGTTGTTGTTTTGCTTTGTTTTGTTTGTTGTTTTTGGGGAGGGGTGTGTGTGTTTGAAACTTTTTCCTGCGGCTGCAATCTGCTTTCTGGCATCTGAACTGCAGCATAAAAGATTTGCTTTCTCTCCTTTCCAGTGTGTGGGTCTCTCATCCCCCAGGGTGGGAGGCTCAGCCCCTCGCCCTGTTCCCTGCCACTTCCCCAGTCCTTTGGTACAAGTGGTGAGATTATTGGGGTTTTTTCAGTGAAAAAGCACTTTTGCCCCAATGTCAGGTGGGTGTTTGAGGCAGGACCACCCTGATGAGGTTCATGGGGAAGGTTCACTCTCCTCCAGCAAGGAATTGCAATGGGATGGATGACAAGGGGTTTGGTGAAATACCCTGAATCCAGGGTGTGGGGTTCTGTAGGGTGCAGGACTGGCAGTTCTGGTGAGGGGCTTGAACCAGTGTGGATGTCCCTGGATGTGGGGGAGGTGGCCACCATGGTCAGGAGGTGCCCACTGGCACCCAAGACCTGCCTCCCACTCGGGTGCTGGGTTGGTGCTGGGTTGGGCTCGCTCTGCTCATCCTGAGCCAACAGCTGGCTGGGCTTCAGGGCACGAGCTGAAGGTCACAGTGAAGCCACCAACAGCACTCGGTGCCCTGCAGGTTCCGAGACCCCCAATGCCCGGGGTCTGCTCATTTCTGGGGAAAGAAAAGGAGGAGGTTTTCAGGGAACTGTGGCCCATCTCTTCATGGGATGCCACGAGGCAGACACGGCCCATCCATCACTCAGCTCGTGTCTGTGCCTTCTAATTAGGGAATATAACCGGAGGTTTGGAGCTTCAACTGGTTCTGACCTGCATTTTTTAATGAAGGCATTTTTCAATATAACCCTTGCTTCAGGTCGTCTGTTAATGCTGGTGTGGACATCATGCCTGGCCTTGTTAACCCTGCGTGGTTACTGCTGCACTTTAGTGTCAGTCTTAAAGCAACATTGCCCCAAAGATGAGACAACAGCTAGTCACAGAATCACTGAGGGCTTTGGGCTGCAAGGGCCCTTAAAGCCCATCTCGTTCCACCCCCTGCCATGGGCAGGCACAAATTCCACTGTCCCAGGCTGCTCCAAGCTGTGCCCAACCTGGCCTTGAAGTATCTCCAGGTACTCTTTGGGATCATTGTTTTCAGCTGATTCCTCTTGGATCTTGCAGAGCAGGGATTTTTGATAAGCATGAGGGCTCTTTGGAGGAGAACCTTGTTCCTCTCAGCAGATGGAACAGCTGATGAAGTCAAGGGATTAAGGCAAGAAAACCAAGCACTGTGCAATTTTATGGGAACATTTTTATGGGTTTTCACTGATCCTGTATTGTTCTGCACGTAGCAGTATTACACTGAGAATCACAGGGAGAAATGCTAATTCAGTGTTTTTAAACGGGGGAAACAGCCTGCTAAGTGCATTCCTACACTCAGCAGAGAAACAAAATTCATGAAAAGCATATGTGATGCCCTGTCAGGCTTGGCTCTTTTATCTGGCATTGTTAAAATATTTTCAGGAGGGGAAGAAAGGTTGCTGGGTCCTTTATTTGCCTGTTGCTGGATAAAGATCTTCTGAAGGTGGGAAAACACCCACCTTCCATCTGACAGGCAGAACAGGCTGTGCAGTGCAGCCCCTGGGCATGGTTTGGGCTGGGAATTCCTTGTGGAGCCGTCCTGGAACCAATGACAACATATAGATATCCCTATGCATATGTATTTATATAGCCACAGGTTTTTCCTTGCTTACCCCTTCTGCACCAGGAGAGGCAGGCAGAGAAAAGCCTTCCTCAACATCTCAAATGCACCAAAAATCAACTGAGGAATGGCAAGAACAGTTTGACTGCAAGAGGCTCAGCCCCCCAGCTCATTCCCCCCCCAGTTCTCCTACGTACAGTGTTTCAGGCACTCACAGCTCAGTTTACCACCTATTTGGTGGGGGGAGTGTTTATGACACATTCCCTGCATTCCTTTACCAGAAGTGCTGTAAAATTGGGGTATTTTTTTCCCTTCCCTGTATGTGATGCAGTGAGGGTGACTCACATCTGGAAAATTTACCTTACACTGGGCTCTTACAGCAACTTACCTAAAGGGGAAACCAAAGGTGCCCCTGGGTGTGCTGATGGACCTTTGTGGGCTCAGGGTTCCTTTGAGTCGTGGTTAGAGCAGAAATGGAGATATGGGCTTAGGTGGGAGGGTCTGCAGGCTCTGGTGGAGGAGAACCAAGTAAATCAACATTATGATGTGCCAAAGGGTGTCTTTCCCATGGTCGTGGGCATCTGTGCTCGGTGTGGCACGAGTGGGAAGGAGGAACCTTGATGGAGAGGTGTCCTCAACCCATCCCCATCCCTGGAAGTGTCCCAGGGCAGGTTGGACGGGGCTTGGGGCAACCTGGGCTGGTGGAACAGGATGAGCTTTGCGGTCCCTTCCCACCCAGACCGTTCTGGGATTCTGTGAACCGAGCAGGGGGAAACCCAGCCAGGAGCAGCCACTGCAAACTGGGGGCAGGAAATGGGCATTAGATTGAAGCCTTCTGAAGACAAGAAGGGTTTAGCCATTGGAAGAGGCGCCCAAAGGACCTCGTGCGTTTTGCTCAGCTCTGTCTGGGGTTTATGTCTCTCACACAGTGGCAGATTCCTCCTCAGCCCTGGGTTTTTGGGCTTGGTGGAGGAATTTGTGGGAGCAAAGCACAGCCTGCTCAAACACAGGAGGTCAGGCTCTGTGTTTCTGGTGATTCCTTCCTGCTTCCAAAGCTTCTGCTTCAATCTCCAGCTTTTCCCACAAGTTGGGAGCTGAGCCCAGAGGGTGAAATTCCATATGATGCGCCAATTAATTCCACCTTCATTCCAGCATGCCGCCCCACTGCGGGGTAGTAACTGCTGCAGGAAGGGGAATTTCTCCTCTCCCAAATACCTTTCGGGACAGTAGCCCCGGCTTCCCATCAAACCTGCTCCTCCAGCACAACTCCTGCTCTCCCCACCTCGTGTGGAGTTGCTCCCTGGTGATCTATGAGGGTGTCAGATCTCGTTACGTCACATCAGCCGATGCAGGGGGATAACAAGAGCTAATGGGATGCGACAGTAGTCGTTTGGAAATGGGAGAAAAAAGGGTTCTCTGTGCACCAGAGAACACATCTGGTTTGTGGCATAATTCAAATTAACTTGGGAGAATTCACTGCGTCTCGTGTGTCTTCCGTGGTGACACACAACACAGAAATGGAGGCTTGGAAAGCTTTTTTGAAAGCTCAGCAGTCAGAGTGGTTTTAAATTGCCTCTTTTTTATTGAGAAAAAAAAAATCTGATGGCAATTTCCCACTCTTGACTGGTTCTACCTCATTTGTGCTTGCGCTGATTGCAGCTTTATAAACAAGAATTCCAGTGCTGTGTGTCTCTTCCCACCAAGGGGGAACGTGTTTAACGTTTCACTTTTCTCCCGGATGGAATGTGAACTGCCTCTGTTGAATCCCTAAGGATGCAGCAGGGAGATTGTTTCCAGGGAGAGGGAGCACGAGGTGGCTGCTGGTGGGTGCAGGGGCATCTTCAGACCTGGTCCAGCTGCCACCCCACGCTTGCCAAGCTCGGCATCTTCCTCTCCAAGGCAAAGGTGGATGGAATACGGGTGTGGGGGATTTAAGGAGAGGGTTTCACCCTCCAAATATATGTGCTGGTGCCAGCTGAACACACTGGGACGGTGCCAGCAAGCACTTTCCTGTGCTGAGGCTGATGAGCTGCCCCTGGATCCCTGGAAGTGCCCAAGGCCAGGTTGGAGCAACCTGGGCTAGTGGGAGGTGTCCCTGCCCACGGCAGGGATGGAACTGGCTGAGCTTTAGGGTCCCTTCCAACCCAAACCATTCTGGGATGCTGTGGACAGCAAACCTCCGTGGCCCAGGAGATGGGGAAAAAACCCCACAGAGTCAGGACACCCTATTACTGCCCAGCCCGTGGTGTGTCTGTCACCTGCACTCGGGGAGGTCTGGTTGTGGAGAACAGGGACACTGCTGGGCTGGGAACTGGGCTCCCTTAGAAATGAGAACCTGCACAGCCACAAAACCCCCGAGAAAAGAAGCCTTTGGGCATCGGGTCCTGGCAGTGCCCGTGGTTTAGGGGATTGCTCCAAGAGATGCTCAGGGGTGGCACGTGCAGTGGGACCTCCAGGTGGTGGCACGTGCAGTGGGACCCCCAGGTGGTGGCACATGCAGTGGGGCCTCCAGGTGGTGGCACATGCAGTGGGACCCCCAGGTGGTGGCACGTGCAGTGGGACCCCCAGGTGGTGGCACATACAGTGGGACCCCCAGGTGGTGGCACGTGCAGTGGGACCCCCAGGTGGTGGCACCGGGTGTTTTCGGAGCTGTGCTGAGAGCCAGACTGGGTCCCTTTGGCCAATAAATGGAGCTTTGGTGCTCCCCAGGTCCTGACCTTGGGGGCTCTTCTGGCCTCTGAGGAGGAGTGTGGTGGAGGCAGGCACAGGTGGGAGGGTGGAAGGCAGGCAGTGAGAGACTGGAAATGTTGGATTTGCTCAGTCTGGAGAAGGGAAGAGGATTTGCAAAACAGCAAAGGGAGTTTGTGAAGGAAAGGCAGCTGTGGACCTGTCCTGCAGCAGCCCTGGGATTGATAAGTGGACACATCTGGGGGCCAGAGGGAGTGGGGAGGAGTTACCACCTGTTCCTTCTGCTTCCAGAATGTTCCTCTGCTGCTTTTTCTGCCTTGTTTTTGAAGTTATTTCACCTTTTTTTCAGTAGTTTTTATTTTGCCTCTCTCTTGTTCCACCCACCCCAAATGCTGTCACTGCTGCTTTGAACACAGCTGAGTGATTTTCGTTCGTGGGAAGAAGCACTTCAAGGGAGTCTCTTGTCTCCAACCCCCTGGAGAAGACTTATTTTACTCTTATCTGTCACACATGCAGATGCCAGAACCCAGAAGAGGAAGGACTGTTGGACTCCTTGTTCCCTCCTTGGCCCAGGAGCTGTGCGAGACCATCTCCATTGGGATCACCAGGTATCACCTCTGTTGTCTTAGGGGGTGCCTGGGGATGTTTGAAAAGGGACATTTTAGGGTTTTCTTTGCTCTGTTTCTGAAGGTCAACCTGAAAAATGCAAAGAGCCTTCCACTGTCTGGTTTTGGCTGGCTGCTTTTTTATCTCCCACAAGCAGAGTTTGGGGCTGTAATGTGGATTTTGAGGCCAAATACAACGGCTCCAGATGGCCCCATTCTGTTTTTTTGGATGGGTTATCTCTTGTAGCTGGTTTGATCAAGCTTTGGGCAGCCCAACCCAGACCTTGATCCTTGGGCAGGTTGTGTTTTGCTCTCTTTCTTTGCTTCCTTGATCCTTGGGTTACTGGCTGGTAGTTTTGGTAGCAGCTGGCTGTTGTGGCTGTGCTGGCTCCCAGGGTTTGAGTTTGGGAAGGCAGCTGGAAGCAATCTAACAATGCAATGCTTTAAAAAAAAGAAAAGGAAAAGAAAAGAAAGAGTGGGGGTTCACCCTTTTTATCATCCCTGCTGTAATCCTGCTCTCCCTGCTTATCTGGGGCTGGCTTCAGCACTTGTCAGCCCCTGATGTCACTCACTGACCTGGCAAAAAAGGGAGCCAACAGAAACACCAAACGACTGGATTTCTTTTCTTTCAGCTGGCTTTGTGAGCTAAAGCAGCTCTGTGTGGCTGGTGGGAGCCCACGTCAGGAGCCTGCTGCTGCTGCTGCTGGGTGGGTGGGGGGGTGGTGGGCAGGAGTCCCAGAGGGAGAGGACCCGGGGCAGGACCTTGGTGTGTGTGCCCTTTGGCTGTCCCAGCCTGACAGGGGCTGGCACTGAGCAAAGGGAGCTGAGGGGGAGCTTCGTGGGGCAGACCCTGGATTTTGGGATCATGGGGTGAGGGGTCTGTCTGCTCCGGGGTCCTGGTTGGCCCCATTTGTGATGTGCAGGTGAGGGGTTTGTGTCAGCAGCATCCCTGTGGTGCTCGGCTTCATAAACAGCCGGGTCCTTCACCCCACATCCTCTGCTCCAACTGGGAGAGGAGCATCTCCAGCTCCACCTTGAGCTGCTCCAGAAGGAGATTATTTATTTTTGGGTAACCTGGTTTTGGGTGGTGCAAATCATTTCACCCCATGGAGAAACAACCCCAAATCTTGCACCCAGTTCTCAAAATGCAGGCATGTGTCCATGGATGCTCTGCAGCTCCTGACCACCACCCCCAAGGGCTTTTCTTGGGCATGAGGGAGCTCATCCTCTTCTCCTGGCCCTTCTCCCCTTTCCTCTGCTGTTCACAGGGTCAGGCTGAGGAGGGTGATGTTGAATAAACTGGGAAAAGTTGGTTTGCTGGGTTTGTGGTTTCTGCTGAGCCGCTGGACCAGAGGAAAGGTGTCAGAGGGATACAGGGATGGACAGGGCTGGATGGGCACAGCAGGGAATGTCGGCACGGAAAGGGGATGGGAACTGGTGGCAGGTGGAGCTGGGTGGAAAAGGGCCCCTGCTCCCCGTGTGGGTGACTGTGCCAGGAGGGTTCCCCTCCTCCCAAGGAAAAAAAAAAAGAGCAGGAAAATCAGCAGGGAACAAACAGGTTTTGTTTTCCTGAGGGCCTTTCCTGGATGGAGCATTTCAGCTTCACCTTCCTCCTGATGGCTGTGGAAAGTGAGTTCAGCAGTCTCCCAGGGCTTGGCTATTCAAGTTTTCCAACAGAAAAACTTTGCTTTTTCAGGACTACTTTCCTCCTTAAACAAAAGGGATATTGTCCAGGGAAGGATTTGGATTTTATGCTTCTTAAGTTGGGAAACTTCTTCCTGGAGCAGCTTTCTAGCTGGGTTTCCCAGCGAGCTTGCTGTCCCCACCTCTCCGGGGTGCCTGGCAGTGTCCCTGAGCACGGACCACTGCAGGGAGCTGCCCCCTGGTCCTTCCTGTCAGCCTGCCTCACTTATCAGGGCCAACAAACTGCAGAATAACCCCCCGACCGTGGCATCCACCCTGTTCCTGGGGCACAGATTTGATGCCAAGGACTCCTGGCTCATCCCAGGGTGTCGTGGGATTATTTATCTGGGCTTTCTGGGTTCTTCTGAAGATCTGTCCAAAGGTGCTGGACAACAACCAGCATGTTTGACAACAGTGACCATGATTTTCCCTGCCTGCTCCTGGAGGGATGCTCTCCCAGCACTCCCAGTGTCACTGGGGACCCGCGTGTTTCAGTCCTCCCCTGCTCCCAGCAACGTGTCTTGTGCTAATANATAATATATGTATAATACAGCTTTTCCTTCCTCCCTCCCACTTCTGGGATTTTATTTGTGCGTGTATTTATCCTTTTTCTGCCCTCCTCTGCTTCTCTTAACGTTCTGAGCTGTGTTAAGCTTGATGATCCCAGATTTCCTCCTCCATGAGGGTATTGAAAACCAGATTAAAGGGGTGAGGTATCTCCCCCCATACTCGGATACGGTTGTGAAATGGTGAGGATGGAGGGAGAGACGTGCAGTGCCAGTGATTAACCTTTATCTCAGGCCAGTTTTGTCATCCCCAGCGCTGTAAATCAGCGTGGTAAGGGAGCAGCACCCTGGCAGGGTTCTGCAGCCCATCAGTCGGTGCTCCTCATCCATCCAAAGTCAAGTGACCGCCCTGCCTCCAAGAAAAAAACCCGTGAGTGTTGGGTTTGCACCCGTGACCCCTTGGGCTTCAGGGGAAGGCGATGGGGGACAGATGTTTGGGATCTCATCCTGGAGGGAGGCAGGGGGAAGCTGCACTCTAAACAAAATCCTCCCTCGTGTCCTGCAGCTTCCTAAAGCTGCTCATCTGTGACCTGCAGATATTTATCTCTCCTCCTCTCTGTGTTTGTACATTTATAAATGTATAGTCACGTATGTATATAGAGAGGGCTTTATTCCAATTGTGTTATTTCAACAATAACAGCGCAATGGGGGCCAGCAAATGCATCATTATGAGAGCTCAGCCCTGCAAGTATCATATTTTTTTTTGATGTCAAAACATTGGTGGCTTCTCTAATGTCTTGTAAGGATGTTTGATGCAAACCATCCTTATTGCCTCGTCTGTAGGCAGGCCAGTTATCAGATTAATGTACTTTGATTTTGTGCTTCCAAGCCCACGAGCAGAAGCTGATCCTTTAGGATCACCAGGTGATTCCTGCAGGTTCTGCAGGCTGGGCCAGCAGCTGGGTGGGAGAAGGTAGACCCAGCCTGGCAATCTGCCTTTGGTGACTCTGGGGGCCTGGGCACAGTCCTGTGGGGCAGAGCAAGACTGAGGAGCGAGGCAGGATAAGCAGCAAGGACAGGGAACTTGGAGCTACAGACCAGAGAATATTTTGGGTTGGAAGGGACCTGGAAGCTCATCTCATTCCAACCCCCTTTCCCTAGCCCAGGCTGCTCCAAGCCCTGTCCAGCCTGGCCCTGGTGAGCAGGAACAGGCTGGTGAGAAGCAGGAAACCCTCTGTGGGTCTGGGGGTGCTCAATCTGTGGCACCCCAGCCCTGCTCTTGCAGTAGAGAAAAGGGAAGGGCTGGCCCAGGGATGTCAAAGCAGCTGCCAAGTGAAGGTGTTGCCAAGGGAATTTTCCAGGTGTAAACAGCCTCCCTTCCCACTGGGGAAGACGAGGGTATTTTTCCCTGCCTTCCCCTCTGGATCTCAGGTTTGCTGTGGTGTGTATTAAAGCAAATTTGTGTTTATTACAGGCAGTCTAAATATTGTGTTGCGTGTGTATTCAAATCTGTATGCAAATGGAAATTGCTTGCCTAATCTAGTTTTTAATCCTGCAAACAATTTCCCCGTTTGCCTCAGTGTAAATCAGGAGTGTGTTCTCCAACGTTGATAAATTCTGGGCTCACATAACCCTGGTGGGGGAAGAACTGGGCTCTGCATGTTTATAAACAGCGAGGGAAAATATATATCTCTGCACACAGAGTTTACATTCCACGTGGGTTCTCTTGCCAGGGTGTCCAATAAAAGAAAAATATGTATTTCTTGTCAAAAGGCGCTGGAAACATCTGGCTGGGTGGCACCATCCCCAAGCCCCATGAATGGGACCCAAAGGAGGGCCAGCACAGTGCAATCTGGGGGGCTTCCTGGGGGCTAACACGCTCTGTGATTAAGTAAAATCAATCAAAAGGAGGGAAACTGTGCTCTGGGGCTCTTGGGAGAAGACTTGGTGGTGGTTGAACTTATTAATTAATTTGGAAGGTGTTATGAGGCCTTTTGCCATGGTTATCTATGCACAGTTGTCATCCCTGTGCAATTCTTTACTCACTCAGAAGAATTTTTGGCAGGTTCCAAATAGTCTGAGGCTCAGATAAATGATTTTAATCATTAAATATTGCTGTTGCCTGCTCTCCTGTCCCAGCATTTTACTGCCCTGTTACCAGGTGGCAAGGCAGCTTCTTGGCAGTGATTAGAGAGCATTTGGAGGTGGGGAAAGAGAACTGTCTTGTCTGTGGGGAGGTGGAAACAAGCAGTGTGAGTAGTTGCTGCTGCAGACATCACCTTCTGCATCTTGGGCTGATGGCTCCACACAACCTTGCTGTGATTCTGCTGGGACAGGTCTTGTTTTTGATGTGACATAAAGGTTGTGTCCACCCTAGGATGAGCCAGGTAACCTCTGCTGAGGGGCTGAGAGGCTGCCAGACAAAGCCAACCCTGTGCACAGAGCACAGCTCTCCGTGGCCCAGGGCTGAGGTGCCCCTTTCAGCAAAACCAGGTGTGGGACTGTGTCACAGGCTTTGCTGAATTGTTTTGAAAGCAAGTGTTGGAAAGGTTTGGAGGATGGACATACCACTGAAACCCCATAGGGATGTTTAGCCCTTGATGGTTGTGTGGAGACAAAAGTCTCCAGCCTGTTTTTCCTTCCTTTGCATGTCTGCAAAGTGAAAATACTTGAAGGGTATGTGTGTGTGTGTGAGTATTCATCTTTCACCTCCATGGAATATTTTTCCCTGTGATCCATAATTTGGCTCTTGCCTTCTCGTGGCTCTTCATTATACAGCACACTCTTCACTTGGCACATGTGGACCCGTCCTCGGAGATGCTCGGTGGAAATCTGCCTGACAAACAAACGAGGTGATTCTTCCTCCTTCTCTGACCTCCTCAGCTTGCTTTGTTTTTACCAACAAATGGGCTGGAGGGAAGGATGATGCTCCAGGTGGTGCAGCCTTCCTGTCTCAGCTGCCCTCCAACACCTCTGCTGAAGGAGCCTGGGTGCTGCTTGCCTGGGATTCCACTGGGGTCGCTGCCCTGACCACGCTCTGCCTTTGAGGAGTGAGGGCAAAAGCAATATTTAGGACAAGTGACCAGTCTCATCGTTCTTCCCACATCTCCCCTGTAGCTGCTAAACGTGCGTGGGGCGTTCTGTTGGTCACGAGCCCCGAGGGCTGGTCCTTGGCTGCTGAGCTCCCTCAAGGAGAGATTTTCCCACTGCAAATCTTTCTGGCAGGGAGCGAAGGCTCCCTTGATGCAGTTGTTATTTTTATCCGTTGCTGGATGCTCTGCAGCTCAGGCTGGGTGGTCTTTGGGAGTGATTCACGTGGGCTGGGCTGGGGAGCAGAGAGGTGTTTGTGATGGTCGGGGAGGAGTGGGGGATGTGGGACCGGCCGTGTCCCTCCGGCGCTGCTGGAACGGTGCTGATGGCTCGTGGTGAGCCATCTCCTCACAGGGGTCAGCAGGGGCTGTCTTGTTCAGAGTTCTGGACCTATCCATGGCCATCTCTTCAAGGAACAGCCACGCAGAGCTGCCATTCCCAGCAGGATTGCATCAGGTCAGCCAGTCTCATCGGAATGGTCCCATCAGGAATGGGATGACCCTTAAAAAAGCCATCTGAGGGGTGTTGACTGAACCCACCGGCCAAGGGCAGAGCTCACCCAGGAGGTCTTCTGGACCTGAAGCAAACCCAGGGAAGGCTGAGGGGATCGACTTCAGAACATGGTCTCTGATTCAAACAGCGCCATGTCTTGCTGAGATGCCACCAGGGGCAAAGCCAGAGGGCCATCTCCTGGCCCTCAGGGGTGGCTCTTTTGCCTGCAGTGTGGTCAGGACAGTGACCCCGTGGTCTGGTGGCCAGTGGGGAGGGCCAGCAGCAGTGGCACTGCTGGAAAGACTTTGGGAGCCCAGGGCTATCATCAGCTGGACACACTTGGAGGGCTCCCACTTCCCCAGGCATTTATTTTAAAGAAAATCAAGAGAGTGATGGGGTGGAAATTTATCTTCAGCAAGGGAGTGCTTTTTTCCCCAGCCTCTTTTCCCTGCCAGTGAAAGCATTTCACAAACAAGTGATTAATTTTTGCATCATCCCATGGCAACTGTAAATGATAATAGATTGCTGCTTTATTTCTTTCTTCAGTCTGGAAACCTCAGCTAGTCTTCAGCAAACCAGGAGGTGCAGGCACTTAATGGAACATGTAATTGAAAAAGAAGGGGAAAATAAAACCTCCACGTGCATGGAGAATTACAGAATTCCCTGTACGCTGAGACAGAGGGTGGTGATGGGTTGGACGAATCCCTCTGGTTGTTGAGTGGTGTCTCAGGGATGGTGCAGCAGCAGCAGCAGCAGCTCTCAGGGCTTGGCCCCAGAGCTGTGGGCAGCAGAAGCCCATCTGCAGGTTGTTTTATCTTGGGGGTGTTGCCTTGTCTGAGGTGGGCCAGCCCACGCTGCTGACGTGCTGGAGTTTGACTCGATGGAGCTGCACATCCCATCGTGGGATGAGGGACGGTTGGATGTCACCCTGGAGTTTAAGTTGGGCTGGTTAGGACCTGCCTGGCCGTGGACTCTGTCCCTAATTTCCTGTGGGTGGTCTCCTCGTGGGGAGCACTGTTACCTGCTAGGGCAGAGCAGCAGTTTGTCTCATGCCGTGGGTGACTGGCAGTGCCCAAACAGCTCTGCCCTCCTCTTGCCCTTCCTGGGGGATGGCCAGGGCATGTGTCTGTGTGTCCCACCTCCGGCTGTTCTCCTTGTCCAGCGGACACTGCTGGCACGTTCCATGGCTGCCGTCGTTCTGGGATGGAGGGTCTCCAAGCTGGGTGATTGCTGGGTGGAGACCCCCAGCCCACGAGCTGTAGGGCAGTGAGCTGCCAGAGGTGTATGGCCATCCCGGCTCCCATGGGACAGCGTTCCCCACTGGAGGCATCCCATTCCCTCTTCCCTGCCATCCTCCCATCCGCAGCCTCTGCCTTTTCCATGGTGCTGCAGGAAAGCCCAAAGCATGAGCGAATATCCAGGTCACTGCAGGGCGAGAGGCTCATCCAAGAGTGGAAATTCAGCTCTCCTGGATTAAGCTGGGGTGCTTTTTCCAATTTTTCATTGCTATTCTGAAGAATACTTTTTCATCCACTTCCTGTATAATTTTCCATCCCCTCACCAGAAAAAGGGGAAAGAGGATTTGTGAGGAAAGCAAAACGATTTTGCTTTTGGTTTCATTTCATTCCTCCAGAACTGGTTTGCTTTTTCAGTGGAAAACCAGGTAAAATTACTGTGAAAGTGGGAAATAGTCTCGTCTCTAGGGATGCTGTATGGCAAAATGCTTTGGATGGAGCAGCCACCGGGCACTGAAGGGTTGCCAAACCCATCCCTTTCCTGGAACCAAAGTCCCCCGATGTCCCTGTGTGCCAGGAGCTGTCACACCTCAGCGGTGCTGCCAGGTGCATTGGTGCCGTGGTGGTCACCTTCCAGAGGTAACACTTCCAATTTTAGAGACCCAAAATGGGACACTGGGATGTTTGCTACCTGTGGCACAGGGTGTAGGGGAGATGGTCGTTTCCCCATCTCCCTTTGAACAACAAATTGGCCATCCCAGAAGCAGGTTTGGCTCTTTCACTTCCTCCTCCCATGGCAGATATTTCCAGCTTTACACTATCTGGGGTAATTTGCACCATCAGCCCTGGCAGTGGTTATTCCCAGATATCTCCCATCCCAGGAGGTGTTTGACTACTCTGAGCACTGGAGAGCAACCTTGAGGGCATCTGAATGGCATCCTGAAATGGACAGGAGCACTGTCCCCTTGGGGACCATTCGTGTACCCGAGCCAGATGGAAACACGACTGGAGCAGGGCCAGGAAGGGGAGACAGAAAGGATGGGGAGCTTGGAAAGTCTTCCACAGGAGGAGGGGATGGGGATGTTTAGTTTCCTGAGGAGCAGAGTAAGGGTGGGGTTTTGAAAAAGTGAGTGGTGCAGAGAAGGTCAAGAAACCGCTGCTGTCTACCAGCTCGTGCATCTTTCAGGACACCCAATGCTACTTGAAGAATAAATAATACTTCTATTAATATATAATATTGAATGTTTACAGTAGGAAAGAAAATAGGGTTTTCAAGCCTGTGTCAGTGTTCCAGCTGTTGTTGAGTGCTGATGTTGGGATGGATGGTGCCCAGGGCTTGGGAGGAGCACGCACTTCTCCATGGTCCATGAGGGACTGCAGAATAATCAAGTCAGCTGGAAAAAAATTCCTCATGGGTATGGAAATTCTGCCACTACTCGATGAGGTTTTTAGTATTTAAGCCTGTTCTAAGGATGAACTTTTAAAAGAAGGTTGAGAAGTTTTGCATGCCAGTCTGGCAGTGTTGGAATGTGGTGAATAAGCTTTTGGAGAAAGGACTGGCTGGGATGTGGGGCCATGGTTTGCTCTGCAGGATATACAGCAAGATTTGCTGTGTGAGGCTGGTGCTCCAAAGAGACAAGTGAGGTTGGGACAAGCCGTGTCACCAGATCAGGAGTGACCCTGTGGTTCCACTGACACTTACAAGTCGCACTGATTTACCCTGCTGGGGTGTCCAGTAGTGATGATGGGGCTGTGCTGGATGCTGTTGGGGCTGCTGCTGTGGTCATGGTCCTGCAGCTCTGGGATGGAGCTGGGAACCCCCTGGGCTCCTCTTGGAGGGGATGGAAGGAGGGAAGAGGGTTCCTGGGCTGGGTCACCCGGCTTTGGGTGTGGGAGCTGGTGTGTGGTACCTTGCTCTGCTAATGATGCTGCTTTGGCCCCTTCCCGCATCCCTGCCGACAGTGGGGTCCCTCTGCCACGCTCCTGGGTTGGTTTTGATCCCCAGCAATGACAAAAGAGAACAAACTGATGCTTTGTGTTCACCCAGTCTGAAGACACTCGTTAGGCTGGGGATGCGACGGGTTTTCCCCAGCCTGTCTCAGATGCCCACGTGCTGAAGCTTCACAAAGGCTTTGCTGGGTGTTGCTCCAGGATTCCCATCTCAGGAGCACTCCCAGGGGAGGGGTACTGAAAATGAGGGACCAGGAGCTCGTTTGGGCAGGGGGCTGCAGCAGCAGGGCTGGGAGAGGAGCAGGAGAGGAAGGCTGGGAGCTGCTGGGCCCTGCTGTGCCATGTCTGTGCCATCACTGCCTGTCACAGCACTGTGCTGTGCACCAGGACTGGGACCAGGATCGGGCCCACGGCAGGAGGGTGGAATTGGGTGGTCTTTCTTTAAGGTCCCTTCCAACCCAAACCTTTCTCTGATGGTTCTCTACACAGACCCAAGCTAGTCCCCCTCAACAGGGATCAGGATTTGTTACAGGCCAAGTGTTGGCTTTTGGTTTCTCTGTCAGTATCCACCCATCTTTAATATTAAAATATTGAATTGGATGAAAATCCTGCGCCTTCCTATGGTGGCCCATGTTCTGTTTAAAAACAAAGAGCATACGCAAAGTGGTACTTGTTAGGGTGAAACTTAAAAAAAACAAACAAACAGACAAGAAAGAAATGTAACCAAGCCTTTGAAACCTCAAAGAACTTGTGGGATTGTTTTTGGCAGGAAATGAAAAAATTTCCTTTTCCTTGATAATCTTCTCTTTCCTTTTAAATTTTAAAAAAATTATTATTACTTTTCCTAAGACGATGTAATTTCCTGACTCTGCCTAATCAGAGCTGTATAATCAAACAGAAGGGAAGACAAACTGGGATAGCTCCTTCCTGTAAGGAAATGATTTCCAATGTCCCTTTGAATGCACCAGAGCTTTGCATGCCTTATCCCCCCAATAGGAGCAGGAGTGTTCCTTGGCACTGCTCCTGGTTGCAGAGATGGGGCTGGGCACGGAGAGGGGGACGTTGTGTGCAGCCAGGGCATGTAAGGAGGACACAAAGTTGGAGAGAAAGCTCCAGGTGAATTTTCCTGTGTTTTACAGCACGTTCCTATAATGCAAAGAGTGCTTTGGGTTTATTCTTTCCCATTGTAGTCTGGCTTGTGCATTTGGGTGCATGGAACTGAGAGCAATTACCCTTGTTATCTGATTAGTATGAATCACAGCCTGGTTTGGGTTGGAAGGGCCCTTAAAGACCATCCAGTGCCACCCCCTGCCATGGGCAGGGACACCTTCCACCAGCCCAGGTTCCTCCAGCCTGCCCTTGGGCACTCCCAGGGATTCAAGGGCAGCCACAGCTTCTCAGGGCACCCTGTGCCAGGGCTGCCCACCCTCCCAGGGAAGGATTTTGCCCTCCTATCTGATTTAAACCTACTCTATTTCAATTCGCCTCTACGGTTGGCTCTTCCCTTCCAGGCAAAATTCTGGAAGTAATTAAAGCCTGCTCAGTTTGCGGAGGGGAATGTTTTGCAGCCTGTGAACCAGCCTGGAACAGGAACAGCACCCGGTGGAAGGGCAGCCAAGCAAACACAGAAAACTGCCCCAAAACCAGCTTTGCCAAAGGGTGCAGAACTTTGTGCCTGGACAAGCCTCCAGGAAAGCTGTGGAAAACTGCCCTGGTGTGGTTTGGATGGGAATTGGGTTTGGGAAAGGCTGGTGACTGCATTGGAAAGTGGCCCTGGGCTTGATGGTGACAGATTTTGCCAGCGGTGCTGGTGCTCCTCGGCTCAGACCAGGGCCTGTGGTTGTTCTGCAGGCAGGGACACACTGGAAAATCTGTCCCTGGCAGGAGTTTCTCAGCCCCATCTGAAGCAGTGCTGTGAACAGATCTGCTCTGGGTTCCTGCAGCAAAATGGGGGCAGCTGATGCAGACTTGGGGTGTCTCGTCCAAACCACAGCGCGCTCGTAAAGGGGCTTGGATTTCCAGCTCTGCTTTCAGTCCCCTTACAATGGCAGAATGGCTTTTTTCCCTTTGGATGGTCCCCAGGAATTTCTCTGTCTTGCAAACTGCTGATTCCCAGATTTGTGCAGAGCCTAGAGCAGGGCTTTGGAAGCCTGACATCTCTTCAGCTCCTGTGTACGTCCCACGTGATCCAGTTGCTTTTGGCTGAGTCAAACTTACTGTGAGAGAGAAGTGGGGAAAACCACATTGTCTTTGAAAATGCAAAGAAATTTGCATATGGACAAAGCCTTCCTACCCCATCCCTGTCCAAGGCCAGGTGGGACAGGGCTTGGAGCACAGCCAGGGATAGTGGAAGGTGTCCCTGCCCATGGCAGGGGCTGGAGCAAGATGGGCTGTCAGGTCCCTTCCAGCCCAAACCTCTGTGGGATTCTGTGGTTCTGTGCCCACCTGTTTCTTATGAACTCCCAAAAAAGCCTTCTGCTCCCAAGCAGCATCCACAGCACCCATCCAAGGGCAAAAGGACCTTTGAGTCAAACCCTGGTCTTCATTATCCTTTCTAGCCACAGAAATTTCCCCCTGCTGCAAGAGTTATGGCCTGATCTAAAGAAAAGAAAGTGTAATGCTCATGGAACTTCTTAACAACGTGGGGTTTTGGGTCATTTACTGGGTGTTCTGTAGCGTATAAAAAAGAGCAAATACTCCGGAAATGTTTGCTTTAATGCCCTCGTGGAGCCATGCTCCTGTCCCTGGAAAAAGCCAGCAGCAAATAATGTGTGGACTCGATGAGCTTAGAGGTCTTTTCCAGCCTTAATGGTTCCCTGACTCTGCGCTGCTCACCCAAGGATATGAGCTGGCTTATTTAAACAGCATGTTCAGTATCAGTAGGTGCTGCAGAAATACGGCGTTTCAGACTACAATGGCTTCACTTGTAAAACTTCCAGAGAATGCTGAAAACCATTCTGGGGTTTGCCAGGGGAAATATGGGCTTTGAACACATATTAGAATTTTTTCCCCTTGTTTCTACAGCAAATGGCAGCTTCTAATGAAAGTATTTGAGGCTCCTTGGTATTTATCACATCCTTTGTGAAAGATGCTTTTCAGATCATTTGAAAAATTGGGGAGGGGGGTGGAAAAGGTTTCTGATTTAAGTCATAGAGTTGTTTAGGTAAGAAAAGCCCCCTGAGACCGTCGAGTCCAACCATTCCCCCAGCACTGCCCAGGCCACCACTAACCCGTGTCCCCAAGTGCCACATCCACAGGGCTTTTAAATCCTTCCAGGGATGGGGATCCACCCCTGCCCTGGGCAGCCCCTTCCAATGCCTGACCACCCTTTCCAGGGAGAAATTCCTCCTGATGTCCTACCCTGGTATAATTTGAGGCAATTCCTTCTCCTCCTGTCCCTGTTCCCTGGGAGAAGATCCTGACCCTCCCCTGGATCCATCAGGGCCTTGCAGAGCCAGAAGGTCCCCCCTGAGCCTCCTTTTCTCCAGGCTGAGCCCCCCCAGCTCCTCCTGCTGCTCCAGCCCCTTCCCAGCTCCGTTCCCTTCCCTGGACTGGCTCCAGCCCCCCAGTGTCCTTCTCAGAGTGAGGGGCCCAGAGCTGGACACAGGCTGTGGAAGAAAGTGGGTGGTGTTTTGTGATATTTTCCAATCCCACTATTTTTTTTTTTTCACCATTTTTCAATGTCCAGCTCCTTCTCTGCTCCAGCCTCTTCCCTCCAGGAGTCTCCATATACGCCAGTTTGTCCCTTGGGCTGCCAAAGAACTGGCACATCCTTCCACCCATCCCATTTTGGTGTTGGGAAACAGGAGATTGGTGAGATCCCTGCAAAGGCTGTGGCATCCCCATCCCACCAAGAATATCCCACAGGACAGCAAGCAGCCGGGGTTCACGGTGTCCACAGGAGCTGCTCCCTCCATGGAGGGCGCTGAGAACCTTCTCCAAGCCGTGGTCCATGGAGAGCTGGGGAATGAGGGGAAATGTGTTCAGTAATGTGAGTGTCACTGGCTTCCCAGCCACTGCCCTGGGGCTGGGGCTGCTCCATCACCTGAGAGCACTGGGCTCTGCCAGACATCCTCACTGCCTCGGGGCTGGCCCTCTGGGATTTTCTGTGTGTGTTTTCATGGCAGGCAGGACCAGCCCTCCTTGCTGCAGGGGTCACTGCGTGGGGCCAGGCAGCAGGTCCCCGAGGAACGGGGTTCAGGGAGAGGCAGCGACATCAGACATTCACCTCCAACCTGAAAGCCAGAAGAAAAATAAGAGCTTTATCCCCCGGACCGCCACAAAAATCCCAGTTTACGGAAATATATGGATGCCTTTTGGCCTTGCAATGAACAAATCTGTGGTCTCACCAAGGGAAAATACTCCTGGAAGTGGCTGTTCTGTTCTCCAGTGTATCCAGGCTTTGCCACCAGGAAGCTGTTGGCCCTAATTCAGCCCAGCATCAGGTCGTGCTCATGGATTGCTCCCTTCCTAACACCAAAGTGGGCATTGATTGCTTGGGAGATGAACGTTTGGAGCAAGGAGACCAGTTGGTTTGATCCCTGCTCATCTTGCTTGCCATCCAAACTAATAGCAGGTTGAGGACATGCTGCTGATCAGCTGTAACACCCCCATGGCTTTGTTTGTTCTGTCACTGCAAAATACAGGAGCAGGAGAGCTTGAGTTTCAGAGAGAGGTGCATAAAGGCTGATGGGGGTTGGAAACTATGGGGGGGCATCTCCAGGCACCCCCTTTCCCCAGGGGGACAGACCTTGCTGGCCAGAGAGCAGCACCAGCTCTGGTTTTGGGGCTGCAGGGCACAGGCTGGATCACAAAGGGTTTATGTCTCACCTATCCCCAGGACCTGAGCTCTGTGTGCAGGTTGGAATCTTCATATATGTAAAACAAAAGTTCCCATAATTATATCCATCACTTCACATCAGGCATTTTTTCCAGGCTGGAGAAGAGAAGGTTTCAGGGTGACATGATTGTGGCTTCCACAACCTGGAGGGAGCTGGCAAGAAAGTGGAGAGAGACTATTTGCAGGGGCCTGGAATGACAGGACCAGGGGGAATGACTTTAAACTGCCAGAGGGATATTGGGAAGGAATCCTTCCCTGGGAGGGTGGGCAGGGACTGGACAAGGGTGCCCAGAGAAGCTGTGGCTGCCCCTGGATCCCTGGAAGTGTCCAAGGCCAGGCTGGATGGGGCTTGGAGCAGCCTGGGCTGGTGGAAGGTGTCCCTGCCCATGGCAGGGGGTGGAACGGGATGGTCTTTAAGGTCCCTTCCAATCCAAACCATTCCATGATTCTGCTTTCTGTCCCAGGTCCTGCCCTGCCAAACTCAGGGGTTTTTGGCATCCCTCCCTTCTCCCCACCCAGCCACACCCAAGGAAGAGCATCCCTGCTCCACAGTAAATCCGTGCTGCCCAGGGATCTGCTTCTGGCCAGGTGGGCTCTTCAAGGGCCAGGAAAGACAACACAGAGAGCCCCTCCTTGCCCCTCTTGTCCCTCTCTGTGATTTCACACCCGTCTGTAGTGGATGTGTCTGTGTGTCCACAACATCCCTCTGAAGGAGCTGGTGTGGAACCCCAGCACGCAGCGTTCCTCTGCCAGCAGGCTCTCCCCGAGGCTGGGCTTGCACATGGGGGCCAGATGTGCCCATCCAAAAGGGTCTGTTCACTTCTTTTTTGGTGGTTTGGGTTTTTTTCCTATCCTACTTTAGTACAGCGTGGGACATATGGGCCAACCATCCGTCTGGGGCTGAGCAGAAACCAAGAGTGATTGCTTATAATGCCATAAATAGCTAAATAGCTGTTTTCAACAGTAAATAGGGATATGTGAATTAAGAGTGAACGCTTCCAGCAGTCTGTAGACATTCCAGTTCCTTGTTTTAATATCTTCATGTGGCTTTTCCCCCCACTCTTCTTCGCTTTTCGTGGTGGGAGGTGACACGTAGAACAATGCTTCCCATGAGCGGGAGGCCCACTCTGGTTATCCAAAGCAGGATGAATAACAACCCAAAAAAAAAGGGGTTGGGGCTCTTCAAAAGGAGTCTACCAGAATTAGAGACCTCAGGCAGTTTGGGAACTGTGTATTCAGTTCTTTGAGGGGACCCTGAAAAATCCCATCCTCAAGATATTGGCAGTGGATGCAAGGACAGGGGGACGTGCTGCCAGTATAGAGCCTTTGGATGCACTTCCAAAGCTTTGATGAGCTGTCTCAGCCAGCCACCCTTCTGGAGAGCTGAAAGCTGTCCAGAGAGTGGAATTCCTGTCACATGGAATGAAATTTCCTAATGGTTTTCTATTTGCTTTTGTTCCAGATCAGGGAGAAAAGTCCCAAGTTTTGACACTGACTGGAAGTTCTTGTGCAATGTGGAGTCAGAAACACGGATGAGACCTGATGGAAGTGGACCATTTATTCTAAATGCCAGGTAAAGTCATGCAAATCATGGGCATCAGAATGGCAGGATAGGGTGGAATAACCTGTATCGAAAAAATGAAATGAAGCTTTCTGGGTCCAGCATAAAAGTTTCTGGGGCTTTTCTGTCCAACTCCTTCAAAATCAAAATTCTCCCACAAGTCAGACGAATTTGGATGAATGAGGATCTACTGCTGAAAAATTGCTGTGGGAGTTTTCATGGTTTGTCCCAAGCACAACCTGGCCTCACAGTTGTGCTCATCATTATAACACAGAGTGCAGAACCACGTGCAGAATTTGGGGTCCAGCTCCGAGTCTGGCCCTGTTTTGAGCAGGAGGTTGGAGTAGAAACCACCCAAGGTGCCTTCTGACTTTGCTGTGGAAAAAAGTAACTTTGTTAGAAGATAATGGGGGAGGAGGGAAGGCAAGAGGGGAGAATAAAAAGAAGACACCAGAAGAAAAATCGAGGTAAAGGAACACATTTCTCAAAGCCAAAGGCAAAAATCAGGGAGAGGACTTGTGCCTTTTCCAGGCTGGAAATTTAAAATTCCTTCCTTCTCTTCTTCTGAAATATCCCCAAAGTAATCACAGAATAGTTTGGGTTGGAAGGGACCTTCAAAAGCCCCCTGGTCCAGCCCCCAGAGTCATCTCCTCCAGCCACCCTGCAGAGCTGACCTGCAGTTCAGCAGCAGAGCAGGGATTTTCCCAGGCACGTGGGCTCTTTGGGCAGGGGACACCTCTGACCGTGGGGGCATCCACTGATGGGGAAGGCACAGGAGAGCTGGCCGGGCAAGCGACAGGCGCTGCCATCAACGTCACCCACTTTGCTTTGTAGGGAGGGGAGAAAAAGGCAAGCAGAGCTCCCAAATCCCATGGAGGAGCCACTGCCTGAATCCACAGGGAGGCCGAGGCTCAGCACCCCACGGCAGAGGAGCACCCGGCAGATCGAGAGGGTCAGGAAGGTAAGAGGAAGCCTTTTGGTTATTCAGCACTGATTTATTGCTCTCTGCAAATCTTGGAGCTGCAAAAAGTCGCGTGGTCATTCTTTCTTGTGCTGGTCTTCTGAGAATCCCAGAGTGGTTTGGGTTGGAAGGAACCTTGGAGACCATCTCGTTCCACCCTCTGCCGTGGGCAGAGACACCTTACTCTGGTCCAGGCTGCTCCAAGCCCCGTCCAGCCTGGCCTTGGGCTGGGTGTGCTCAGGAGATCAGAGCCGGGAGCCACCTGGCGTGGTGGGATTTTGGCACTGCTGTGGAGGAGCTGCTGCTGCTGCCTGCGAGCCCCGGGCGGGCTCCACAAATAGGTTGGACACTGGGTGTTGTCATTCCAGCCGCGCTCGGCATCGGCTCGGCTGCGCTTCCTTCCAAGGCAGAGGGAAGCTCTGACACCGAGCCAGCACAGCTCTCACAATCCCCTGCTCTCCCTAATTGCTTCTGGCTGCCGTGGGAGCCCCGAGGACTTCAAAGGGATGACGCTGGATTTGCACGAGGCCGTCTCTCTGGATGCTCCATCCCGGTTTCTCAGCCCGTGGTGGTCCATGAGGCTGCAGGAGGGGACTCGCTAAACAACTGCAGAAAACATTAAAATATCCTCCGTGTTCCCACAAATGCACATTCCCACACAGACAAAGGCACGGAAAATGGAGAGAAATCAAAGCGCCAAATGAACAATGGAAATGGAGCTTTTATTTTTTTTTTTTAATCCCTTTCTGGCTGTAAATGGAAAAGTGTGTGTGCAAGATGGAGCTGGCTTCTCCAAAAGGAGAAATGGCACTTCTCTGGGCACCACCCTTGGAGTGGGTGTTGGTTGGATGTTAGGAACAAATCCTTCCCTGGGAGGGTGGTGAGGCCCCGGCACAGGCTGGGCATCCGAGCCCCCTCCAGCCTGGCCTTGGACACTTCCAGGGATCCAGGGGCAGCCTCTCCACCCAGGGCTGGATTAACCCTGTCCAGCGTGGAGATGCTTTGTAAGGAGTTTCAATACAATAAGGAAGTTTTAGAATTAGTTAAGGAGCTGATGGGACAGCTCAGGATGGAGAAAACAAATAGGATCATCAGGATTTAAGTGATTTCTGGCAAAATCACGTTGGTTCCGTTTGCTCCACTCCTGATTTTCAGCGAAGGCAGAAACAGAGCTTTCCACTACGGCACGAGGAATAAAGCAGGTCCGACTTTGCTCATTTGAACAGGCTTTTAGTAACCTTCAGAGACTGGCAATTGGGGTGGGAAAGCCACTTTATGGTCTGTTATTAACTCTGCTCTGCTCAGAGGCAGCAAAACTCATTAGGGGCGTAAATGGCTGCGGCGCTCCCACGTCCCCACGTCGGGAGCCTTTAGTGCTCTCCCCTTTCCGGCTGCTCAGTGATAAAATCACCTTATAGGGAACAAACAGGAGCCACTGGGTTTGCTGCTGGGTTTCTCAGCCCTCAGGTCCTGAATTATTCATCAGTGATGAATTATTTTGATTATTCAGCCTGAGGTTTGGTTTGGCCCCTGGCGTCCCATGGATGGCTGTAGAACAGGCACTCAGTTTTTCGGAAGTGGGTCAGTGTGGTGCCCTTTCTGGTCTTTATTTGCCTGCACTTTAAATGTTCCCCTTTGCCCCGAGTTTTATTAAGGAGAAATTAAAGAGAGCCTCGTTAAGCTGGAAGCAAGGGAGGAGAACAGGCCGTCCTGCTGGGCTGAGGAAACTACCACAGGATCAACGCCACAATTAGCCCATTTCTGCAGACCTGCTGTAATTATGAATGCCGTGGTCTGCCAAGGGCATGGGAACTCCAGGAATTCCTCCCGTGGACACTGGGGAGAAACAAATGCTGAGAGGGACTTGGGAGTTCATCAGAGCCTGCAGCACAGGGATGTCAGTGCAGGCTGATTGTGCTGGAGATCCCTGGGCAGCCTCTCCCTGTTATTGCAATGTTTGCATGTCCAGTGGGACACATTTCACATCTCCAGCCAGCAGAAACACCACACACCTCTGCTGTCCCACCCAGCTGTCGTGGCCGGGAGTTACCATTCCAGAAAAGCTCCAAAAAGGGGGCCCTTCAAGAAAACAGTGCTCCAGAGGGGTTCCAGTGAGCTCAACACCGTGGTGGGCACCACAACTGGGACTGTGTTAGAGCCTGTCACCCACCATCACCTCCAGGTGCTTCAGGAACCTGTGGCTGTTTTTTTGGGCCGTGTCACGCCTGGGATGGAGCCACAGGATCCGTGTGGATCTCCAGGAAAACACAGGAATCTGTTGCTCTTGGTGGGTGTTTCTCCACACCCCACCCGTGCTGGAGTTCTTCGGTGGAAGGAAAAGGCACAGATCAGGTTGGTGTTAACTAATACCGAGAGCACCATCTGGTGGGCTCTGGGGCTGGAGAACGTGGCCAGTCGCAGCCCAGGATGGGCTTGGGGCCTGAGACATTCCCAGAAGGGCATCTAGTTGGGGCCATCAAGTGGTTGTGGTTCTTCCAGCTGACAACCTCAGGGAAAAGGTGGAAAAAATCCCCAAATTCTTCCCACCTTTGGATGGATGGAGGTTGAAGTCCTCCTTGAAGTGTGGAGAAAACCCCTAAGCACCTACCATAAACATCCATCCTTTCTTTCCTTTTTGGGGCTCCATCATCCTTGTCGGTCCCATTGAGCTTAGGATGTTCTGTGATTCCTTGGGTATGGATAAAATCCTCAATATCAGCCATATTGTGGCAATGGGTTTGATGAGCCTGAGCGCAAATATATATATGAGTATATATTTCTCTTTTGGAGATATATATATATATATAAATCCATTTTAAGTCAGCTGATATTCCGTGTTCCCATCTGTAGCCTTTCCCTGTGAGAGCGGGATTTAGCAGGTCCTGAGTTTCTGGGACCGTCCACACTCATGGATTTGTCCAGAGCCCTGGGACAGCCTGCCAGCCTCTACACAGACCCTCCAGGTGCTGTGCTGAGCAGGACCTGGGAATGCTGGCCTTCAAAAAGCACAGGAATTCCATGAAAATCATGCACTCTTTTTAAAACCTCCACCTTTTCGTTGACCCTTCAGCATAACCCCGAGGCTCTGTGTGCTGTGACTGTCTCTGGGGCTCTGAGAACAAGTCAGGGGGTGTTCCATAACACACTCACAGGGAGTTCTATTGCCATTCCTCGTTGTGCTTCTACACAGCCATCAGGTACTTCACAGGCTCACAATTCACGTGAATTAGTCAGTAACAGGGGCAGCTTGTGGGGTTTTTATCCCGGGCATCAGAGTTGCTTTTGGTCACAATCAGCATAAAGAGAAAAGGTGGTGCCGAGGGACTTGGCAGCCGTCCCTCTGCGGGATGCTTTGCCCTCGGTTCTCCGTGCTGGTGGGTTCCCAGGGCTTGCTGTTCCATCCTCCACTCGTGTCCTCCTCCATGCTTACCCTGCGTCCACTCCCCTCTTGGCTGAGGCAGCCTGGGACCGGTTCCCACGTTTTCTCAGAAGGGAAAACCTCCTAAGAAAACCCATGACATTTTTCTCATAGTTTTCATAGCGCAGCAGGTGGAAACGTTTGAGCAGTGGGGGGAAAAAGCAGCTGGGTGGGGGTGGCTCTGTTGTCAGAGTGTCACAAGCTGGTTGAGAGAAGCTGCTCTCCAGCAAACGCTCCCAAGGGCTCTGCTGCCAGCAGCAAACAAGTCACGCCGGAGGAACACTTGTTAGCAGGAGCCTTGGGCAGGCTTCCCAACCAGGAGGGAGACTTGGGCTTCCCCCTTCGGGTTGAGGGGCAGGGGAAGCTCTAGAAGTGCCTCGTGGAGGTTTTCTTGTCTCTCACAAGTGAGGACTTGGTGGGATCCAACCCCTTGCCCAACCTGCTCCTCGCTTTGCTTCTCCAAGCGCACGAGCTGTCCTTGGAGGTGACCCAAGGTACTATTTCTACAACAAATGGCAGCTTCTCATGAAAGCCTTTGAGGCTCCTTGGTATTCGTCACATCCTTTGTGAAAGATCCTTTTCAGAACCTTTGAAAAATCCGGGAGGGGAAAAAAGGTTTCTGATTTAAAGAGGTGGGGGCCAAAGCTCTGCCCTCTTTTCCCAGCCCCAGCTGTTCCTGTCCCTCTGTCCTTGAGGGGTGTCAGCACTGTCCCTGCCCAGCGTTAGGACCCCGCAGAGGTGAAGGGTCCCTCTGTAGCTGTGCTGCTGCAGGTCCTGCTCCTCGCTGGTTCCATGGGCTGGGTGTTGACCCTGATGTGGTTTTGGAATCTCGGAGTTGTGTTGCGCATGAGGATCTCTGCCACAACCCTTCATTTTCTTCCATGCCAACAGCTTGGCGTTCTCAGGGATCCTGGAAGGAGGTAGATCATAGGATATCCTGAGCTGGAAGGATCAGCAAGTCCCACAGACAAACTGAGGACAGGGAGAGGCCCTGCACAGAAGGACCCCAAAATCCCACCGTGTCCCATTGTCCCAACCCTCCCGGAGCTCTGGCAGCCCTGGGGCTGTGCCCACTGCCCTGGGAGGTGCACGTGGGGAAAGGGCTGCTTTGTTTGCCATGGCTGGGTGTCGATGCCCCCCTGTTGCAGCAGGGTTTGATTTCTGGGCTGTGCCCATGGGGTGCTTCTCCAGCAGCTCCTTGCCACCCTCCTGGAGGACCCAGCGCTGCTGCAATGCAATTTAACAAGCCAGACCAGCAGCACCCCCTCATGCCCATGAGTTGTTCCCTGGGATATCTCCCTCCCCCCTTTTGGCAGGCTCGCAGTCGCAGCACCTGCTGCTCTCAGCTGCTCTGATTAAAGCTGAGGAAGAAAATGATCAGTGAGGCTTGCTTTCTTCTCCCCAAACAATACCCCAAACCTCCCCAAACTGGCGTGCTCTGTACAAAACCCCTGCATTAATAAGCCTGCCTTTGGACCCGTAGAAATGTCTTTTGTGTGGGGTTCTCCCTGCATTTTAATAAGCCTGGCTTTTACAAAGACCCCCCAAAAAAGAGAGAGAAACACACACGCACAAAGACAAATTTCATTAGGCTCTAATCTCCTCTCTGACAAATACAATCCTGCTGATCACTAAGCCCTTTCAGCCCAGGAAAGCTTTTTATTTCATATAGAATTTTGTTGTTGTTTAGTTCCTCACCAAAATAAAACTTGTCCCTGGTACAAAACACCGGGTACCAGCACGGATAACATCATTTTCCTACCCCCCCTTCCCTTCTTAGAGGTGTGAAGTTGTTAATGAGGTGCCCCACGCAGTGGAAAACCTGGCAAATCCTTTGATTAAAACCAGTCCAGGTGGCAGGGGCTGGATTGTTTGTACTTTGGTGCCTTTGAGGGGTGGGAATGGCAGAGGCTGTGGGAGAGGAGGGGAGGATGAGGAGGAACACACTCTGGGCAGCGGGTTTGCTTCATTTGGCAGAGCAGCTCAAGATAACGTCAAGAGAAGGGAGAGGGTTGTTAAATGGCATCAGCCCTTGATGCTGTATAAATAGAGACGCTGGCAGGAGGATTTGCTTTGAAATCCAGCATTTCTGGAGGAGGGGAACTTCGAATGGAAGACCTTAGGTCAGCATTACAGCAGCAGGACTGTGCTGTGCTCTGGCAGGAGGGAGGGAGGGAGATGAGGGTGGTAATCCCCACATCTGAAAATCCCTGGAGTGCCACCTCCTCCCTCCCTCTCTGCGGGGGCAGAGGCACAGCCAGGGCTCGGACAGGCACGGTGCGTGGAAACTGATGTAAAATCCGTGGGGAAATCACTCCCAGCAGCACTCAGGGGCCCACCTTGGAGCTCCATCCTCAGAGCTGAGGGTTGGGGTTTCTGTTGGCATCTTCCACTTCAGTTAGGTCCCCAAATCGTGTATTTTCCCAGCAGTCACACCAAGGAGCTGAGGAGGGCTGAGCTTTCTCTTGTCTCTGCTTTGCATCTCGTCCCCTGCACAATCCCAGGTCTTTACCTCTGGTTTATTCTCCCTTGGCTCTCTGGAAGTGCTGGGCCATCCTGTGCTCTCGTGTCCCCCTTCCCACTGCAGGTCAGGCTGGCAAAGCTTTGCAGGGGCAGTGAGGGCACAGAGGGCTGGCAGGCTCCGACTCATCTGGCCCTGGGGTGTCCCTTTGGCTCCATCCCTGGGGGCTCAGCTCCACCTGGACATGTGGCACGTAAAGGCTGGCACGTCCCCTCTCTCTGGAGCCCAACCACCCCAAAACGCAGCCCCACGGCCAGGGGGAGCAGGAGACATCCCAACTCCAGCCCCGGAGAGCCCGAGTGATGCCAGGGATGGGGGTGGGCAGCTGGGGTGGGCATCCAGTGCCCTCACCACGGAGTTTAAAGCACATCTGTAGCCCCATGGACAATTGGTACCTGTTCAAATTGAGCCAAGGCTGCTCGGAGGCAGGTGCAAGTCACTCCCTGCTCTGAGAGTGTTCTCCTCATCAGGACGCTGAGGGGCATAAAGGCTTTTGGCAGTGCTTGGGAAAACCACCCTGGGGGATTCAGGGGCTGGAAAGGAACCCCCTGTGTAGGGGAGCAGGATGGCTGAGCTCCCACCAACCCACCAGCCCCGATGGAAAGGTGCAGCCAGGCTCTGTCTGACCCAGAATTACTTTTGGCATTGATTTATTTCCATTGAAAAGAAAGAAAATGGAGAGGCCAGCCAAAACTGTGAGACTCCTCTGTCCTTGGGGGACGAGTCTGGAACAAAAGCATGGGGTCTTGTTCCTTTTCATGCCTCCCAGTCCATGGCCAGAAGGTGCTTCTGGACATTTGGCAGAAGAGAAACACACCCGTGGCTCTGGGAGGTCTTCCTATTTTGGCCACCTATGCAGAGAAAAATTGGGAAAAGGGCTGATAATTCCAAGTATGCTAGAGTGGGAATATTTGGGGGGGAGTTTCATGGGCGCAGCAAATATTTGGTCCCCTCAGAGATTCCCTGCACGTCGTTTGTCTTCTGGTTGAGTGCACTGAGTTCATTGCAGAGCTGTCAGTGCCTGCAGCTTCTCCTTCTGGGGCCAGGAGAAGGAGGACCAGCCATGCACCTCAGTATTTCCACGCCAGCTCCGAGGTGGGATAAAGCAGGGGACACAGCAAGGGAGGAGATCTGAAAACCTGCCACCCTCTTGGAGCACAGACTCCTTTGGGTGTGAGAACACACCTGTAGCAAAGCTCCTGGCTGAGATCAGTCAGTGTAAAGCTTGAAGGGGATTAAAGTAAACCTCAGCCAAGCACGGTGTTCAGGCAAAGAGTCAGACACGAGACTTGCAGGGGGAATTTTGGTGTTTGAAAGCCCATCTGGTTATTTTACCCATGACATCCTTTGTGGCAAGGAGAGATGTAAACACTCAGTGCTTGGCTCTTCAGGCTGCAGTAAAGTGCAAGGCAGCAAAAGCTGCCAAGGAGGTCACAGTGAATGTGTCTGAAGACTTACCCATTGCTTACAAGCCCCTCAAAAATTTCTGGAGTCATCTTTAAAAAGAGGCAGAAAGCTGTTGGATTCCTTCATCCCCTCCTGCATCCCAACCACATGCTCTTCTTCCTGTTGTATGGGATGACAGCAAACCTGTACAATGCAAATTAAACACTGGAGAGGTTTTGGGAGGAAAGCCCCAGCCCCAGACATCTGTTCCTGCCTTTCCCAGAAGGCCAGAAGGGATAGGTCAGGCTTAGCTGGAGTCCAAGTGCCTTTTGCATCTGGCTGCTGCACAGAGCCCTGCACAAGCTCAGCTTTGAGCCAGGCTGTGCTCTTGGAATGAAGCACACCCAGGAGCCCTGCCAGGACCTGTGAGTGGGGCTTTGAGCTTGAGCAAGCGCTGGGTTCTGCACCAGACCTTGGAAAATGAATAAATCAGCTTCTGCTCCAATGTTTGCCGTTATACTGGGGGTGAAGGCAACCCACAGAAACGGCCCATTACTGGGCACAACCTTTGCTACCAGGGGACAATAACTACCTGTCCTTCCCCAGTCACCAGGCTCGGTGTGAGGGCAAAGATTCCCTGGTGGAGAGATTATTATGGGAATGAGTCAGAGCAGCTCCAAATGAGCAGCTTTTTTTCCACGAGCCAGGGCACAGCAGGGATGGAGTACTGGGGACTCCATCCTGCCTCACCCGCACCAAAATATGTGTGTGGAGACCTGTAGAGGGGACAGAGTTAGGGAAAAATTAAAAATAAGGTTTTTCAGCTGGATTGAAGAGAATGATTTACTGGAGAATGGGCACTGGATGGAGACTTCTCTCCCATTCACCCTGTCTGTAAAGTGATTTTTCATATGCTCATTTTTGGGAAGGTTTTAGGAGACTATACCACAGCCTGGGTGTGTTTTGCAGCAGGGATGTTCAAGGTCCTTCCCTCCCCAAGAAATTGGGTGGGGGGAAGAGGAACAAAAATTCCTTGGTCTGTGGAGAAGCCAGGGGGGTGCAGCACCCTGGACCCAGCCCTGCAGCATGGCTGGTGTGGGGACCCTCTTTTTGGGAGGAGCAAGGGCAGACTGGGGGCCCTGGACAGGGCACCATCCTCAAGTGGGTAGATGCTTTTATCTTGGTGTGAATTATCCACTTTAAAGGGTCATTTGGGCCACGCTTTGGGATTCTCTGTGAATGTGCCTGACAGATAGCTGGCAATGGAACTGCTGTGCCAGCAAGCACTTTGCTTTACGCAGGACCGAGGTGCTCTGGGGGCCACAAAACCAGTCACTGCGACCCAGGGGTGCTGGTTTCCCTGGGAAATCTGAGGTTATGCTGTGGTGCCTTGGGAAATGTAACCTAAATTGGAAGAGGCATGAACTGGGAGAACAACAAAAGCCAGGGAATGGAGCGAAGGGTAAACAGAGCAAGAAACATACGTAATGTTTCCCTGAATTTGGGTCTGAAAGACTTCTAAATATAACAAATATTGAAAGCTTTAATCCTGTCCAGTATAAACAACAACAAAATGCTGTGGAGTTGGGTTTTTTCCCCTGCCTGGCAGAGCAATAGGAAAAAATTCCTTTCGGATCCCACAGGCAAATTGAGGACAGGATGAAGCCCTGCCCCACGTGGTGGCACATGGCCCTTCTTAACCTTTCAGGCTGCTCCAGGCAGAGGCTGGACATGTTCCCCACTGAGCCCAGTGTCCCAGTTCACACCAGTTCCTCTGGGATGGATATGGGGATATCTGAGCACCTGCAGCCCAAACCCACCCCCAGGCTGTACCTTCAGCAGACCCTTCTGTGGCTGGAGCCCGGGGCAGAGCACAGGGATGAGGAAATCAGGAGCAAGAACATCTGGCTGCTCCAACCAGCTGCAGGGATTGTGACTGTGGGTGGTTGCCCGTGAGAACTGGGAAGACCCTGCCCCAAACTGTTGTTGTAATGAGGTGGATTTCATTGTTATTCTCTTTGGGATAATGGGAGGTAGAGCAGGTACCAGGAGGGGCTGTCAGAAGCACTTCCAGGACGGGCTGGAAAATTGGGAGTGCTCAGGCTGGAGAGGATGATGGAGGGCTGTGGAATTACAGCGTCAGTGGGAAAAGCAGGTTGGGGAATACTGCTTCCTCCCTGGATGCAGGCAGGAGCTGGGGCTGCCCCAGGCATCCCAGGGAAGGGCAGCAGGGAGAAGAGGGGCTGGTGGACCACCCAAAGCAGCATCTCCTGCTGGCACCACAAACTGAGCGCTGGGCATGGGGGGTCCTCGTGCCTGTGATGGTCCCCACCCTTCGGAGTGCTGAAGGGCAGAGATCCCAGCACTCATTTTCCAAACTCTGCTGGTTCATTGTGTTTTAAAAGCCTCGCCATGAATCCCTGCAAAGTATTTGCAACACCATGATGTGACCGGTGACCTCTTGGTGTTGTATATGGGGAGAGGAGGCAGAGACTTCCCCAGGCACTGACCCCTCTGAGCAAAGCCTGTGTCTGGGTATCCCCTCTGGCCTGGCCCAGGGATTTTAGTGGGTCCTTGGCCAGTAAAATGCCCCTCAGCCTTCATCCTCTTCCTCATCCCACCACCCGAGGCACTGAGCTGTGGAGAAGGAGCTCCTTAGCTGGTAAAAACAGAGTGGAATCATAATTTTTTTCTCCTCTCAGCTCAAACATTTGAGCTTCTGCAGTGGCTTTCCTCCTCTCAGGTCAAGGGTGTGTGAAGGAAAGAGCTGCCAGCAGAGGCCTGTGACCTGCTGTGGACCCAGCTGGGTGAAAAAATCCCTCAAACATGCAGGAATTTGAGGGTCTTTTCGTGTCATCTATTTCTGATGTCCCAGGGCTGACGCTGGGAATTCTACCTTGATGTTTCCGGCACATGTGGGATGGGGAGGGAAGTCTTTGGGAACAGATGAACTGTAAAGTACAGAACATCTCGGGCAAGTCACGTTTGGGGTAATGCAGATGTTGGCACGTTAGCAGCGTTGGAAGGAATTGATAATGTGTGTAAACTCCTCATTCCAGTGGGATGAATTCAGGCTTGGATGAGACTACCAGGTAGAGATAAACTGCCAAGAGCCAAATGCAGGCTGATCTTGGCTGAGCAGGGCCTCGTTAGGCTGGAGGTTTGTCCCGTGGTGGGCTGTGTTTCTGCAGATCAGGCACTTAAAATAGACTTTGCTCCTTTGTAGGAGAGAAATGCCTGCTTGCAGGCAGAGGCTACTAGTAAGATCCTAGGCAGAAATCCTTCTGGAAGAGTGGAACAAGTCAGTTTGCACCCCAAAAGCGCACATCCCTTAGGTGTGGGTCAGCAGGAGCTGCTGCTGGGGAGGGTTGGGGGCAAGGAGTTGGCAGTGGCACATTTTGGGGGGCAAAGGAGTGGTAGATGGGGGGCAAAGTGGGAGTTGTTCCACACATGTGGCCAAGGAACTAAGGATAAACAGCATTACAAAGCAATGGAGAAACAAAGGATGTCAATATGAGCCAATCTCTCTCAGCCTTTGCCAGTGTGGAGTCAGCTCCCTGCCAACGTGGCCGTGGGTTCCTCTTTGTCCACCCCTCACAGGAGGGACAGGCACAGAAGAACTCCAGCAGACAGGGCCTGGATTTGTCTCACTCCTCGAGCTTGGACAGCCCTCGTTTGCTGCTGACACGGTGCAGGGATGGAGCGCCTGGTGACACAGTGCAGGGCTGGAGCTCCTGGTGACACGGTGCGGGGCTGGAGCTGCTGCTGACACGGTGCAGGGCTGGAGCTCCTGGTGACATGGTGCAGGGATGTTGCTCCTGGTGACACGGTGCGGGGATGGAGCTCCTGGTGACACGGTGCGGGGATGGAGCTCCTGGTGACACAGTGTGGGGCTGGAGCTCCTGGTGACACGGTGCAGGGCTGGAGCTCCTGGTGACACGGTGCAGGGCTGGAGCTCCTGGTGACACAGTGTGGGGATGGAGCTGCTGCTGACACAGTGCAGGGATGGAGCTCCTGGTGACACAGTGCGGGGATGGAGCTCCTGGTGACACGGTGCAGGGCTGGAGCTCCTGGTGACACGGTGCGGGGCTGGAGCTCCTGGTGACACGGTGCAGGGCTGGAGCTCCTGCTGCCCGCTGCGGGTGAACATGGGCAATGAGGCGCCAGCTCTGGTTCCCAGGTCCTGTCTCCAACCATGCCTCATCAGGGTCTGAGATCACTCCCTTAGTCTAAACAAGGGGGTAAGTGTCATATGCTTGCAAGGGAAAAAGACAGGGAATGAACTCTCTGTGATTTCTGTTGCCTCTTGTTTGACATCCGATGACAGGCGTCTCTGGAGTCAATCTCAGGAACATATGTACCAAGCTGTTTAAGGGGAAATTCTGCCTTATCATCTGCAATAATTTATACTCCCAGGGCTGCTTATCTTGTGCTGACTGGCGGGACCCCTGCGTGCGAGCTGAGCTTCTGTAATTAACCTTCCTCCAGCAGACGGATACTTTCGGTGCCTCCTTTGGTGCTCCTGATGGAAGAAACCCAGATCAATCACTCAGTGCTCCCCTTTCCAGGCATGGCACGAGGGAATCTGGGCGGCTCTTCAAATTTCCCCCGCTGAAAGGAAGTGAAAACCTCACCGAGTTTTGGCAGAGGAGACCAAAAAGGAAGAAAGAGTGGTGGGATGTGGGGAGTTACACACTCCCCGAGCCCCTCCCGGCTCTGCAGCTGCTCCATCTCCTCCATCTGCTCCTGAGCCATCGTGCAGCCCCTCCTGGTCACACCTCCCCAGGCACTGTGTGCTTGCAACTCCTGCTTTTACCCCAGAATCATGGAATGGTTCCCATTGGGAAGGACCTCAAAGCCCATCTCGTTTCATCCCTGCCATGGGCAGGGACACCTTCCACTATCCCATCCAACGTGGCCTTGGACACTTCCAGGGATCCAGGGGCAGCCACAGCTGCTCTGCCCAGCCTGTGCCAGGGCCTTTGGTTTGCTTTTGCCATCTGGAACCCGAAGGAAGCAAGTGGTGAACTAAAAATGTTGCGGGAAGGGAGCGGTCACAAAACTTGCTTTTAAAGGAAAATACGGAGATTGTCATATGGGTCCCTTTCTTTAAAACAAGAAGTTTGGGAAAGCTTTCCTTGGAACAATGAAGGGCAAAATTAGGAAAGATACATCAATATTACTTTTTAAAAAATGAGTTATTTGGTGAGATCTGCAGTAATTCTAATTGTTTTTACATGTTCCATCTTTGTTTACCTTTCTGTCAATCTAGCGAGGATTTTGACTCTATTTTAGTGTCATATAAAGAATTTCCTGTTTGCTCGTATTTTAAGGGACTTGATGAGTGTTTCCATATAAAGAAAAAGGTCTGAAAGGGAGGGTTTGTCCCAGGAAGGTGGAAGGTTTCCATTTTCTAGGATGTCCTGGGATGATGCTGTGTCAGGTGGCTTTAACAGGGTCTCATCCATGGGCACCACAGATGATCACCACCAGTGTGGCATTGTGGGGCACGGCCTTGGCAGGGCCATTTATGACAATCTAAACCCAGGCAGAAGAAAGCAGCAGAGCTGGTTCCTGTTTATTCCACGAGAGCCCCGAGGTTACGGCTCGAACAATGGATTAATTAAAATATTGACTAACCCACTAAGGTGGGGTTTTCCTCCCACCTTCAGAATATATGACGTGGGGCTGCTGGGCAAAGGACAGGCAGAAGTCACCGTCACCAAGGAAGGCTTAAAAAATTAACAAGAGCTTTTAGGAAGGCTCAAGGAGAGGAAAGAAATGCTGGAGGGACCCTCAGCCTCGGGTGCTTTGGAGTCACTGGTCCAGGCAGTCAGTAGGTGAGACCCAGCGCAGAATTAATGCCTGGGCTGTGCCTGTGATGAGTCCTGCTGCCTGCACACACGTTGGCTGATGAGAATCATCTCAGTTTGGTTTCACTTGCCATCATCCCATTGCTCTGAGCAAACACGCCTGACACAACTCCTGCAAAAAGTGCTGGAGTTTCTGTGTCATTCCAATGACCCCTGAAACCCAAGAGATGCACCAAGGGTTGGGGGCTCTCTCTGCTCTTGGCCCTGGGTGGGGATAACACACCCATCGCTGCTCCTCTCAGCCTCCATCACCTCTGCCTTCCACCCCACCGGGGCCAGGGTGATGGTGAGAGCCAGTGTGAGAGCCTGAGCACCACCTGGAGTGAAGCCTGGGCTCAGCATCCTCACACCCACAGGGGCCCAGCTTCAAAGCTCTCCTCCTTTGTTTGGTGTGTGCTGGCTTAATTTGTCGGGTTTTATCTGTTTCTGCTGCCCTGGCAGCTGCACTGTGCATAAAATACTCCCTGTATTATATATATATAAAATGCTCTGCCAGCCTTGGGCTGGAAAAGCAACAAAAGCAGCGGTCCATTTTCATGTAGATGTTTGTTCGGGGCCTAATTGTCTCACAAATCCAACTGAAGGCACTTAAATTGGTTTAAAGGTTTGCAGTTACATGCCTTTGGCAGCTCCACCCAGAGCCAGCTCATTCTGGCATTCCTGGGCTCGTCACATGGATTTTTACTCTCAATTTGAGCTTCTTTTATCGCTTAACATCAGCTAATAGGTACTTAGATGAAGTAATTTCCTTTTTATTTTCTTACTCGGTCTCTGCTGATCAATGCAGGATGAGATCACCTGAATTTTATTTGGGGGGGGGGGGTAAAGAAACACTGGCAACATCTACCCCGGGCTTATTTTGTTTTTATTTCCCCCTTCTCCTTTGAACAGGGTGGGATTTCTGCAGAACAATTAACATTCATTTGCTAAGTGGTTTTGCAAGCGTGTTTAGGAGGAAATGCAAATACTCCGGGGCTGTGGTGGGTTTGTTTTCTGCCCTCCACCTAAATTTGGCCACTGGTCCTGCAGGATTTTAGAGAACAAACCCGACCAAGGACTGGGGCTGTGGAAAAGACTGGCAAAGGACAGTGAGAAGGGATAAATTCAGCAGGATGGGACAAGCCAACCTGAAGACCCTCTCCCACATCCCAAATACAGTCCCTGGACGGCATTCAGTGGGAAAGTCTCTGCTTAATTACAGCCTGATTGCTGCTCTGGCTGCAGTTCTCATGCCTTTTGAAGATGTCTTGAGACTAGCTGGTGGAAAACTGCTTTAAACCATGTTTTTTTAAGATAGAGGGCCAAGCCAAGGGAAATATGCCAGGGAGACACGGGTGTGGTTGGAGCCCATCAAGATGCAGGGATGGGGAAAGGCATATCTTGTTCCCTCAAGTGGGAAGAATTAACTGCATGTGAACGTGGGTATTGAGAGAACTGGAAACAGTCCCAGGGACGGAGCAGCAAACACAGATGTCCTTTAACCCTAATTCTCCTTTTGTCCCTCAAACTTCAGAGCAAAGGCACTTCTGCTGCAGGGGGCACTGAGTCTGAGGCGTAATACTGGGGTGGGTGTTCAAAGTATTGCTTGGAAATTAAACATTAGAAAGTGGTGCAGAAATTGGGATTTAATGCAGAGTTTTCAACTTGATAGAAAGGAAAAACTCATCCAAAGGACCTGGAAGGACTGATGGCTGTTAAGGATTAGGGTGGGTAACTGCCTTTAAATCAGGGTGTTCAGGGCAGGTGGGTGAAAGTTTTTGTAGTCTGTGGCTGACTGCCTGGCCTGGGGGGAAAGAGATTCCAGGGGGAGGAAAGGGCAGGACAAGAGGATCCCACCACGGCCGTGGGGTCCCCACCCCTGGAAGTGTCCAGGGAAGGACTGGACGTGGCCCTGGGTGCCCTGGGCTGGGTGACAAGGTGGGCATCGGGCACAGGGTGACCTTGGAGGGCTTTTCCCAGCTCAGTGATCCTGCAGTGCCAGCCAGGAGCCAGGATGCTGCAGGTGCCACCTGCGAGGCACCACAGTCAGCACATTAATAAAATCACCCTTGTTCAAGGTTACGGCACGAGCTGATTGCTTCTGATTAGGGATTTGTATTCAGTTGTGACATCCTGCAATTTTTATTACCTTTATGGTAATAATTGCAAATAATAAAATGACAAACTATTGTAATTAAATTTTAATTAATTACAAATCCATTACTTTTAAGTTTATTCATGGTGGGGACAATGATACTGAAAACACTTCATTAAAGCACTTGATCTGTAAATTATGAAGTCAAATATTAATCTCAGGCAGCTCATGTGTTCACTTTCTGCATAGCAGTAGGGAATTTGTCTAAGGAAAGCAGCTTCCCTGGATGATCTTAACTGCTTCCTTCAGGGAGCAGGGAAATACCAGATACTCTGGAGGTGAAACCATTCCCAAAGCCAGGTTCTGTGTCCTCTGAAGGAAGGTGCTTGGCAAGCAGAAAGAGGTCCCTGCCTGGCCTGGCTGCTGTGTGTGGTCAGTCCCTTTAACAGCCTGGGGGACGTGGCTCTCGCCCCTCACTCCGTGTGCTTTGCTCCTGGTGTAGTGAGCCCTGTGCAGGTTCAGGGAGAGGGTCGGCATCGCTCCTGGAGCACCAGGCGAGCAACGTGCCCTGGGCTTGGGCTGCAAACACCCACCCGCCTCCCCAAAAACATGGAATTCTGCTCTGCTGCTTCCCCATCAGCGCAGCCAAGCTCTTACCCCGGCTCCTGCACTGCAACCATCCCATTTGTGATGCTCTGCTTGTCTCCAGCTTTTGCTGGTTGACTCCACTGCAACGAGCCGTGCTGGGCTCTGCTCCGGTCACTGCTCCGGTCACTGCACATCCCGGAGGGAAGGATGGTCCGTGTCGGGTCCAGGGGGCTGAGCCCCACCCTGTGTTCTGGCACTCACGCTCAGAGAGCCTCGTCCGTGGCCCTTGCCAGCAGCAAAGGTGCAACAACAGCCAGGTTGGAGGGGCTTGGAGCAACCTGGGACAGTGGAAGGTGTCCCTGCCCATGGCAGGGGTGGAACGGGATGGAATTTAAGGACCCTTCCAGCTCAAACCATTCTGTGACCTCCTCAGTGGCTCCTCACTGAGTCCTTGCTGCCTGACCACCTGCCTGGGGCGCTCTGGCCTGAGGGAGGTCGGCACAAAGCTTTTGGATTTTGTTTTTACCTCCAGCGCTATTCTCAGGTTGGAGGGATCCGTGTTGGGAAGCGCGAGGTTATATTTTGCCTGCTGCCAAAGGGAGCTGGCATTTCACTGCAGCCCCCTCGGTGCCCCCAGTTGTCTGCAACCCGACTGCAATTCTGTCTGACTTGGAGTTTTTCTGTCGGGGGGAGACGTGATCAGACAGAAAGGCACCTCCAGCTTGGCCAGGGAGAGCCTGGAGCAGGGAGGCACACCCAAGGTTAACGACATGTTGCTCCACCAGCTTCTATCTAATCTTGGAAAACGTCCTCTGCCGCGAAGAAAAATGGGAAAGTGATTATGTGACTTGAAACAAGGTCTTGCTCCGCTGTCTAGACAGCCTGAACCCCCATCGAGCTGGGGTGTTCCTGTGTATGACAAATGCCGCTGCGGCGCGCACGGCGCTCCGGGTCCTTCGGAGCCCGCCGCGGCAATTCACTCCCCGCTCCCTCTGCCTTTGTATCCGCTTCGCATCCCCATTCCTGGGGGCTGTGCTCGGGGGGCTGCTGGCAGGGACACAGCCCCGCCAGGTCCCGGGGGGCTGCTGGGGGCTCACCGGGGCTTTTCTCGCCCCACAACACTGAGTCAGGGATGAGTGCCCGGAGCACAACCACAGCCAGCCTCTGGATCCTCAACAGAGTCTCTCACAGACTCCCTTTTAAAGGGGAAGAATTTCATTTGCACTACATGCAACCTCAGCAATTCCCATCGGCCTTTTTCTTTTATTTTTCCCGTAGCAGGGTTTGACCTTTTTTCCCGGTGGGATCCAGGCAGGTGGAACCTGGTGCCCAAACCGGGCAGGATGTTCAGAAGGAGCCACACTGCTCAGCATCCCCTGCTAGTGGGACCCAGCACCACGTCCCTACTCATCCCTCAGCCTTGGATGGTCTGGAAAACAGAAAAAACCCCAATCCTATTGATCATGGGGCTGTGCCCTACAAAAGGGGGAAATGGGTCAGCAAATATGTTAATCCCAGCTTGATCTAAAGTCTTCGGGACAGGTGGCAACCTTCATTTAATGGAACAATGAGATCATTAGGAATTGTAATGAACTGTGCTGCAGCCAGGAAAGTAGGTCACCCTTAGCCCAGGAACACTTGGGGACGAGTCCGTCCCCATTCATGTGCAGCAGCAGAGATGGCCGGGGGCAGAGGCACAGCCCTGTCCTGGGATTTGCCAGCCAGATGGTTTTAGGAACATGACGGGGCAAATGCTACAGACATCAGAGGAGTTCTGTCATCCCAAGTAATAAACTTCAGAATGGGCTGATATGGTTTTAGGTGTTGAGTCCCACTGGCCACAGCCTGCTGGCCTTGCTGAGTGAGGAGGGTGCTCACTTTTGGAAGAACCCAGGTCTCAGGCCAGGGGTAGTAATAAAACAGGAGGAAAAGGCAAGAGATCCTTCCCTGGTCCCCAGGGGAAGCTTTGTCACCTCTGAACATCACACCTTTTCCACACCCTGAGAGCCTCCCAGAAGGTCTCTCCCCACGGCAGAGCTCTCCAGCTGCAGATGGAACTGAGCTGGATCCTTTCAGGTGCTCTCCCTGCCTCCTCCAGGGCTGAAGTTCGGGTGCTGCTGGGCTGGCGTGGTCCTGCTCCTGTGTGGGGACCCCTGTGGGGCTGTCCCAGACCCGAGGAACAGAAGGCATCACCCCCTGGCCCTTCTGTGTTGGTGCCCACTCCCAGCACAGAGCTGGCTGATAGCTGGCAGGGAGCAGGGGGCTCCTGTGCCCTTCAGTCCCGGGCCCTGCAAGTCAAATATGTTTCATGTCTATAAACCATCCATCAGCCTTTTTTCCTTCTCCCAGTGGATGAAAACCAAGTGCACATGGTAGCAAAAATTTGAAAAGCTCCTTTTCCTCTCTCCACCCTCTTTTGCCCTCAAATCTTGGCATTCCCAGTCCTGTGTAGCTCTGTTAACCACCACTTTGCTGCCCTGCAGGAGGAGGACAGGCAGGCTGGGGTGCAGGGGGGACAGAGGTTTGCTCAGCCAGTGAAGGCCCCAGGGCTGAAGAGAAGGAAGGTTAAGGAAATATTTTGCTAAAGACACAATAAGTGGGGTTTGGAGGGTTATTTCGTTTTTGGTTTTGTTTTTGTTTTTTTAAAGAAGTATTCAAAGCAAGCATTTTGTAAATATTTACACACAAGAAACTGTGCTAAAATAACACCTGGGGGCTGGTTTGAGCTCCTGCAGGAAATTGAGGTGCTGAGTGGTCACTGTGTGGATCTCCTGGACTTTCAGCCAGGGTCCTTCTGCTGCTCTGTGTTTCCAGGAACGGGTTTAAACTGTTGTCCACATTAACTGCAGCTTTTGCCAGTGCAGCCCCACACTGGTGTGATGCCAGGTGATGGTCCTGGAGTGCCCAGTCTGCCCCAGCTCTGCCCAGTGTGCCCCAGGCTGGGCTGCCCACCCCAACCTGCCCAGGGCCACCAGTGCTCCCCAGTGCTGGGCAGGGCTCCCTGGAAATGCCCCAAGCTCCCTCTTTTCCATCACACCAGCACCACCAGTGCTCCCCAGTGCTGGGCAGAGCTCCCTGGAAATGCCCCAAGCTCCCTCTTTTCCATCACACCAGCACCACCAGTGCTCCCCAGTGCTGGGCAGAGCTCCCTGGAAATGCCCCAAGCTCCCTCTTTTCCAGCACGGGCAGCTCACACCCAACCCCAGGGCAGAGCAGGGAGAGGAGCTGCAAGGAGCAGCTCTGGGGAATGACCTTGGAGAGGAACAGGATGGTCCTGGTGGAGTTTGGAGAGGAGAAGGATCAGGCTGGTCCATGGGCAGCACACAAGGTGCACTCAGCTGGGCTCCCCCATCCCAAGTCAGCTGGCTTTGGAGACAAAATTGGCACTGCCTGTGGAAATATTCTGGGAAAACATATGGGCATGACAGGGAAAATAAGCTTGGGAAGTGTTAAAGGAAGAGGGCTGCCATTCCCCTCATTAGAACGGCTGATTTCTTTGCATTACTCAGGAAGGGGCAGCACAAATGGGTTTGCAGTGCAGCTGTGTGTGGCTGAGCTACGGAAAAAACACATGTTTTTCTTCTTTTGGGGAAGAGCAGACAAGGTCCTGTGTGGGTGTGCCCTTGGCTGTGACCGGGAAGACTGCCCTGTGATAATGCCAGTCCCTTGGCCCCAGTCCTTCCTCTCTGCTCTCACAGTTTTGAGGACTTTAAACAAAGTGTAATATCCATCTTGCTACGTAATGCAAACATTACAGCGTGCCAGGCAGCTGATAAGAAGTCACTTCTTAGTTTTAATGAGGATGCTTGACATAAAGAAAACATTTCAAGAGGTGCCTGCAATGGGACATTTCTGTCACTGAAAAAAGCACAAAGCAAGTGTGGTTCATGTCAGCAAACATTTTCAGCTTGCTTTTAATAAAAATATAATAACTGCAAAATTTAAACCAAAACACAAAAGCTTTCTGTAATTGTACCATGACTCAAAGAGACGTTTGGTCTCAAAAATTTTTCACCTGCTCTACGAGCAAAGCAACCCCCCATGGGGAGGTTTTGGGGTTTGTTTTCTATTTTCCCCTTGTGTTTGAGCTTTATATGCTCTGAGTGACTGAAGCAGCAGGATCTCAGTAGGGTCTCACCTGGGCCAAGGAGAGCCAGTGACACTGTGGTGACTTCGAGGGCCAGCTGGCTTTGAGCCAGACATTTGGAATGCTTCAAGGAAACTGCTGTGTTCTTGGATTCTTTCCCACTGTTCTCAGTGCCCAGATGGAGGGATGGTGGTGCTGGGTTATTTAGGGATCTGCTTTTCGAGTTCTGGTGTCTAAATGGAGATTAAATGGAGATGGAGAGAGACTTTTTGCAGGAGCATGTGACAGAACGAGAGTGGCTTCAAACTGACAGTGGGATATTGGGAAGGAATTGCTGGCTGGGAGGGTGGGCAGGCCCTGGCACAGGGTGCCCAGAGAAGCTGTGGCTGCCCCTGGATCCCTGGGAGTGTCCAAGGCCAGGTTGGACAGGGCTTGGAGCCACCTGGGCTGGTGGAAGGTGTCCCTGCCAGTGGCAGGGGGTGGCACTGGATGCACTTTGAGGTCCCTTCCCACTCAAACCATTCAATACTGTTCATGGAAAGGAGAGAATTAAAATGCCAGCCCATGCTGTGGTTTCGTGGAAGCTCTCCAAGGTCAGCCTGGAGCACATGAAGAGCTCAGCTAAAAGCAGTAGAAAGGTGCCAGCGTGCAATTGTTGTCTTTAAAATGGTGTGTTTAAAGGGGAAATAAAGCTGGAGGATACTTTTAGAAATATGACGAACATGCAGCTTTGATTCTACTTCCAGAGCACGACTGCAGGAGGGAGCTCTGGTTATTTACCTGGTGAAATTGGCAGGTTCTCAATATTGCTGCTGAAGTGTGTCCCCTTTGCGTGTGCATAAAGACTCTGAGTGATGACACTGCACCTTCTCTGGCATCCTGGCAGTTCTCCTGCTAACTCGGCCCCTTTAGAAAGACAGTTTGGCAGCAGAGCCCAACAGCCTGTACGATGCTGTGGCAGAGTGGGAGTCTGGGGCTGTGTTTCCCTATCCCCCTTTGATTGCCTCCCAGTTAGGCTGTAATCACTGAGACACTCCTCTGGCTCAAGAGGGTGTTGGGTTATGCCCGTGTTCCATGATTTAAGTGGTTTTCCATCATTCATCATTGATTCTAATGTTACTCAGGAGTAAAACCCCCTCTGCATGGGGAAAGCTTGGCAGAGCTGGAGTTGAGGGTGGATGGGATGGGCTACCTGGGGAGGTGTCCAAGACAAACTGGGGATTCCTTCACATCTTTGCAAGAAAGGGAAAAAGACAAAAACCTCTCCTTGAAATAAGTTACTCAAAACTTTCTGTGTAACCTGGAATAGACCGTTTCCTTTTGATGTTGGGGTTGGTTAGTCCTCTGGAGTTTTATCTTATAGTATGTCAGTTAGGGAAGAAAAAGACCTTTAGGGAAAAACCCAGAGCGTTTCCACTTCCTCAGTAATGTCCTTACCTTTATAACAAATAACTGGTTGACAATTTCAGCTCAAATGCACAAATAGATTCCATTTCCCAAGCAGAACTTTCTGGCAAAGGTACCATTTTCTGGAAATAGTTTGTCTTATGACTGGTTTTTACATATGCTGTGGATTTCAGAACCCGTATTTCAGAATACTGAGCTGTAGATCCTGGTTATATTTCCACGCAGATAACAGTGAAGTTTAATGTAAATTTAAATGTATAGGACAGACATGGGACATTCTGTGGTTCATCACTTTTGATGTCCGTGCGAATTCTTCCTCTGTGGGCATTCTGAGTGAAAACCTTAAAGCACTGAGGAGAAATGTGTTTTCAAATGTTTATATCTGGGGACATGAAGTCAACTTGAACTGAGATGTTCGTTTTATTCACCAGATGGTAAGGTCTTATTTACATTTCCCATATAAAGCCATCTGTGCTGGAACTGGGAGCTGCTGTCTCCTGCTCCAGTTGGGAGCGTGGCTGCAGGGGGTGTAGCGTGGCTTTTGTCAGCATCCAATTTCCCTCTCCCATCAGAGCTGAATATGTTACACTCCTTTTATTTAACCTTGTTTTAATTAGGGGATGACAAAGTGCACTTGGCTCTTCCGTGCAGTCAGCTGGCACTCTGGATTTTCCTGCCTTTAGACAAAACTGGAATTTCTTGCCTTGTTTTCCCTGGGTACTGAACTGGCAGCCCGCTTCCTCTGGTGTCATCCCATGGTTCCCTCACCCAGCCTTCTCCCCCACGAAATCCCTCCTCCTCCTCGGGGTGAAATCCTGGCTCTGCTGAAGTCAATGAAAGTCCTGACATCGGCTTCAGCAGGGTCAGGGTTTCTCCCTGGGTGTTTGTTTTCTTTAAGCACTCACAGCCTGTTCCTCCAGCCAACTTTTCCTGGAGCCAAGTTCAACACTTCCCTCTTCCCCATCACAGTCACTCCTCTGTGAACTCCCTCCAAACAATAATGCTGGATGCCCAGAACGCTCCCTGCTATTTCAGGTGTTGTCTAACCAGTAACCTCATGGAAATACTATTTTTTTTGCTGTCGGCTTCACCGGGTTGTTTGTTTTTCCCCCTTTCCCCCTTGTTTTATTGGCGCATCGTGTTGCATTTCCATGTCATTAATAGAGATGGACAGAAATACCAGACCTGCCCGTGACCTCCCGATGGAATCCACCAGCTCTGCCAACGCTGTGCTCTGGTGGTTGCCTTTTTGCTTTTTCTCCCATCTCCTTCTTACCCTTCGTGGGCCGTTCCCATCCAGCCCTGTTTGAATTCGTCCTGTGTAATCTGAAGAGACTCCAACCCTGAAGGCTCTGTCATGGTAAAACTCCGACCCCTGTGGGAACCAGATGTTGTCCTCTGTGGAAATGGTCACAATTTGAAGAGGAATCTGAAGGAAAATTGGTTTCTCTTCCAGGTCAAAATGGACTATGACATTTGCCCACAAAGCCATATTTTTTTTTAAAGTGAGGAAGAAGCAGTTCACTGATAAAAATTGTCTGAATGGCATTTTTGATGGCAATTTGAATTACCCAAGCTTATGCAAAACTGAAATGAAAAAGACAGAAGAGCTGGGTAAAACCAGCCCTGTAAACTCTAACAAAATGAAGCTGCACTGACCCAATGCTCTCAAAAACCAAGGCGTGTCTCCACAGAACATCCCTTCCCGGTGGAAAACTTCCTGATGATACCACCTGTGGCCAACAGCAGTGATTTCTTCTCCCAGCCCCACGTGTGCTTCCCATTTCCTGGGGAAACCCCACATTTTCAGAGTTGTGTAGCATTTCTCATCTTAAGGACTTTGTTCTTTCCAAATCTGCCCCAGAAAATGTGAGTCTGGATGATCTCAGCGGTCTTTTCTAACCCAGCTGGTTCCATGAGTCTATTCAGGAAGGAGGGGGTGCAAACCAGGCTACAACTGCCCAACACTCAGCATGGAACATCCTTTCCTGGGGCTTTCCCATCCCTGGAAGTGTCCAGGGCCAGGCAGGACGGGGATTGGAACAACCTGGAACAGTGGAAGGTGTCCCTGCCCATGGCAGGGTGGGGGGCCTGAATGAGCTTTAAGGTCCCTTCCAACCCAAACCATTCTGGGGCTCCATGAACAAAATTCACTTAGAAGTGGCAAAAAAACGACCTCGGTGTTCTGTTGTGGATAACTGTATTCCTTGGACACCTTCAGTGCTCGGAGGGGTGTGCTCAGAAAGCTTTTCTGCCTCAGGAAACGGTGCTCAGCATTTCAGGAGGTCCTCTTGATTTTTTTTTTTAGCTTAAAATGTGTAGTTTCTGTTATATCCTCCATTCTGGTGGGAGCAGATCCCTCGGAGTCTCGGTGCTGAGTCAAGAGCTCCTCCCTGCCCCAGGAGTGAGCTGTGCCTCTCCAGCCCAAACCTTAGCTCTTGCCTGTGTGGCTCAGCTCTCAATCTCCTGGATTTTAGCAGTATTTTGGGATCATTCCGGCTGGGCCACGGCTGGCTGGGGGATGGCTGTGCTGGGAACCCAGGCTGGGCTCACAGCAGCCCGTTTGCTTTGGCTGGGGCGGTGTGAGTGTGGCCAGAGGAGCAACAGAGCCGTGTGGGATGATTTGGGATGATGTGGGATGATGTGGGATGTGGGATGTGGGACTGGGGCTGGCCCTAGCCATTTTCCTTGGGAGCTGGCCAGCACTGCCTGCCCCACTGCTGTTTGAACTGCCCCGTCATCCCCGGCGGCCAGATGGGACTCAAACCTACAGGCACCACGCTGCACGTGCTGGAATCGGCTGCAGCTGGGGTAAATATTATTTCTGTATCATCAGGAGGATGAAATAATACCTCCAGAGGGTCAGGAAGAGAGACGGAGGAGACTCGGATTGCCGTGCTCTGCCCTTGGGCTCCTTTCCTTCTCTCCTCCTGTTTTCAGGAAGGGAAAAGCCAAGCCTGCTATGAAGGGGGTTTCAACTCTGCCTCGCACCCTGGTCAGGAAAACAGAGCCCATTGTTTGTGATGGCAGTGTCCACCAGAATGGCTCAGGGGCCAAATTAAGGCTCAGGAGGAAATTCGTCCCCTCCGAAGATGAAAGGTCTGCATTGCTTCCTTCCCTTGCCTCTGCTGGTTCCCAGGCATGCCTCCTTCTGCCTCAGGGGGGAAGAATGAGAGCTGTGGAATCATGGATTATCCTGAGTTGGAGCAGACCCAAAAGGAACATCAATCCAGCTCCTGGCCCTGCACAGACACCCCAACAATCCCACCCAGTCCCTGTCCCGTTGTCCAAACCCTCCTGGAGCTCTGGCAGCCTCAGGGCTGCACCCACTGCCCTGGGCAGCCTGGGCAGTGCCCACCACCCTCTGGGGAAGGACCTTGTCCTGAGATCCACCAAAACCCCCCCTGACACAACTCCAGCCATTCCCTCAGGTCCTGTTTTGGTGCCCCAGCAGGCAGTGGGACCCCTCGGGAGGATGTGGGACCCCAGGCACTTCAAGGGAAGGGCAGCAGCTACCTGTGTGCTGAATCTCCTCGACTCCTACCCGTGTGTTAATCCCCCCAGCTCCAACCCAGGGCCATGATCCCCTTCCCTGGCTCTTTGCCTGCCTTTGCTCTCAGGATGTTTTTTGCCTCCCTCCTCACCTCCAGAGCAGAGCCTGAGCCCAGCCTGGAGGGGTGAGCAGGAAAAGAGACACTAATTTAATTGGTAAAAACCTTTCCATGAATTGACAGTTCTGGCTCTCAGCTCCCATTTTTAACCAGTGAATCTGGTTGCTCTGCTAAAGGCTCTTTGGGAGCTCTGTAGGGTGGTGTTGTATGGGGATGGTGCAGGACTGAGCCACTGCAGTGACAGTGAGCTGGCAGGGCCCTTCCTGTGAACAGGTGACATCCCTTGCCATGTTTTCTGCACAAGAGAGGCAGGTTTGCTGTGCTGGAAGGGCAGCCAGGGCTGAGGGGGTGGTTGGTGGCTCCCCAGCCAGGTGTGCTCTGCTCATCCCAGGGAGTCCCCACTGGGTGCAGTTACCCCCAGTGAGCAATGCTGCTCCTCATCCAGCTTTTAAAGAGGGGGGAAAAAAGGGGAAAAACCCCTTCCCAGGCTGCTCCTGGACACATCTTCCCTTTAAATAACATGGAACCAGGGGACACTTGGAGCCCCTCTGCTCTGGAGCCAGGCTGGGAAAGCTGGGGGGGCTCACCTGGAGAAGAGAAGGCTCCAGGGACACCTGAGAGCCCCTTCCAGTGCCTAAAGGGGCTCCAGGAGAGCTGGAGAGGGACTGGGGACAAGGGATGGAGGGACAGGACACAGGGAATGGCTTCCCACTGCCAGAGGGCAGGGAGAGATGGGATATTGGGAGGGTATTCTTGGCTGTGAGGGTGGGCAGGCCCTGGCACAGATTTCCCAGGGAAGCTCAGAGGGTTTTCCATGGCATTTTCCAGGGGTGGCAGCTTTGTGTGTCTGGAAGGAAGCTTTGATTTGGAGACTTTCCCCTCCAGACAGATGGTGGTTCTGTGATGGCCAATCTCGAGGTGCTCTGTACCAATACAGGGAGGCAAGCCATGCTCAGTGGGACCCTCTCCCACCCCCCTCATGCTTGGTGGCTTGATGTGTGTGTTTTATCTGAAAACTTTCTGTTTTGGGGAACTTTCTACTCTTTTTCTTTGAAAGCTTGCACAAGTTTTGAAACAGCTCAAAGATCAGATTAAAAACTGAGCTGGAAACCCCCCTTTGGGGCACATCTGGTTCCTAGCTCGTTTACTGCAGGGTATAATATATTCCTAAAGTCTCAGACAATTGAGATACCTCATCTCAGCATAAGCCCACACTGAAACTGAAGTAGCTGGGCACTTCTCATTGAAGTGATTGCTGCTGGAGTAATTTCACTGTCATCTTTTTCTGCCCCTAAATGTTGTTTTATGCCTTTTAGGTCCTTTCTGTTTCTGCAGGGGTTGGCAGGACAGTCTGTCATCCTCTGAGTGGACATCTCCAGGGCTGGAAGGCTGCAAATCCCTTCCCTGAACTGTGAGGGCATCCTGTTCAAGGCAAAGCCATTCTCCCTGTGCTTCAGCTGACACCAAAACTGAAACGCAGGGAAGACGTAAGACAGGCAGAGATCAGCTAAAATGCAGCACCCTCCAGGCTGGGCTTGGCCCTGTGCCTGCCAGGCTCCCGTGGCTGTGGGGTTTGTGTCCCTGGAGGTCACAGCAGGGACCTGGGGGCTGCCACCACATCCTGCCACAGAAACCAGCAGAGCCCCCAGCAGGTCCCCTGGCTCTGAGCTGGCTCAGGGCTAGCATGTGCTGCTCCCTGCCCTTATTTATTGCCATGATGTGACATCCAGAACAAACAGTGCCCCAGGTCCCTCTGCTCTGGGTGGGAGCCGTGCCCGTGATGGGTCACCCACTATCCCAAAGGGCAGCTTGGTGGGTTTCACTTTGGCTGTTCCTGCCCTGTGTCACCTCTGGGAAGGGAAGGGAAGAGCAGGACCACTTTGGGTTGGTGGGTCTTTCACTGACATGTATATTTAGCATTCATTAACCCCTTATCTTGGGCTAATAATCCAACTTCTGTTCCAAACTCCAAATTTCCTCATTTCCATGAGTTCTTGGAGCCAGAGAGACCACTCCTGACAGGTCCATTTCAGCTTTATCTGAGGGTTTGCTGTTGCCTTTTAACTCGTTTGAACAACACTTTCCCTGCCGTTTGTTTAAAATGACTGCTCAGAGTGAAACCATCTCATTCATTTGAACCTGTAAATGGTTCTTACCCACTTCAGGTAAAAGCAAATTCAGAACATTTGTTGCTTCTAACAGGAAAATAATGAATCCATTACACCTTGGTGCTTTGGCCAAGCTGGTTGCAATTGCAACTCTGCTGTTTCTGTCCAGGTTTTCCTGCTCCAGTTTCTGGGTGTTTTTCACTGTTCTGTTGCATCTGCAGTGGCCTCGTGGTTTGTTTTCCATGTGTTTAACCTCTGTCAGCACAGAACCCCCAGGAATGGCAGGTCCTGGAGTGCACAGTCCTCGCACATCTCTTCTCTGGCTGGTGTTTTGGCTCCAGTGCACTTAAGCACAGACTTAAACCTGAGCTGAGAGCGACCTAAAGCTCTGCCAAAGAGGTGCAGGCAGCTCTGGGGCTGTTTCCTGCCCAGGGGGCTGAGGCAGGAGGGTTGTGGGTTGGTGTGCTGGGGAATCCCCAGCTCTGCTCAGCCCTGGTTTCCTGCCTGCACAGAAACCAGAAATGGGGCAGTGACTCAAATGGAACTCAGGTCGAACCGCTGGGCTTTTCCCCCCCTTAAAACAGGAACTGGACTCAGAGAGGACTGGGTTGGCAGCTGAACCCAAACCAGAACAAGCCTTTGAGGCACAGTGGTTTAAAAAGGGAGTTTAAATGGCTTTGCAGTGCCCAGATGTGGGGCAGTCCCTGATGGGATGGGAAGGCACGGAGCTTGTGACATGCTGGGTCCCCAGGAGGGGAGTTGGCATCTCCCCTTCTTGGCATCTCCCCTCCCTGGCATCTCATCTCCCCTCCTTGGCATCTCATCTCCCCTCCTTGCCATCTCATCTCCCCTCCTTGCCATCTCATCTCCCCTCCTTGCCATCTCATCTCCCCTTCTTGGCTGCCAGGCAGGGACCTCCCTGGGCCACCAAAAGTTCATCATCCCACCTTGGGGGAATGTTTTGATTTCAGCAGGTCAGCAGATTTCTCCACAAAGTGCTCTGCTGTTGGGTGTAGTGGTTGGGGTTTTTATTATTATTATTATTATTATTGCTATTTCTGCTGCTCAGCTGTGGAATGAGGGATGTTGCACATGTACAAGAAACCCTCCATGGACTGCAGGAAAGCCACAAACAGCCCAAGCTGAGCAGAAAGGGGATGGAAACCCAGCCCAGAGAAATGAGAAGTGGAGTGTTCGGCCTTGGCTTGACTCATGCCCAGTGATGCTGATGCTGTCACTGCCTGCAGCAGGCTTAGGCCAGTCCTGGGAGCTCCAGAGAAACCTGGTCCTAGAGCAATGCAGGGCTTGTTCAAGCATTTTCTCTCTCTTTTTTTTTTTTTTTAATTAAACCCCTTTTTTTCCAGGCAAATTCCACTCATATGTGACATAACTCCCATTTCAAATAGCCATGCCTGTGCCTCCAAGAGAGAGCCACTCCCTCAGTCCAAAGGCATTGTCCTCCTTTCCCAGGAGCTCAGCGGCAGGCAGGGACATCCCAAAGGCATCCTCAGGGGCCATAAAAATAAAAATACTGATTTTATTCTTGCAGCAGTGGAACAAAGCACAGCGAAGGAGGAGGGAAGATTTCTCCCTCTGGTTTTGGTGGTTTCCTTGGGCAGGGCTGGCCCAGGGGGGAAGAAGAGCTGGGACCAAAACTCCCCGAGCCCTGGGAGTGGGTTGCTGTGCCCCAGAGTGCAGGCTCTGCTGCCAGGCTGTCCCCAGGTTGCCCAGGTCTCGCTGCCACCAGGACCCTGTGCCTGCAGAGCCTGTTTGCAGGCAGTGCCCTGCTCATCTGTGGTTGTCAGGAGAAAGGGCTGCAAAAGGCAGCAGTGGTGAGAATCCCAGCCAAACTTGCTAATTTGGGCTGGTTGTCCTTTTTTTTGGGTTTCCAGTTGCTGTTACGTTTTTGGTGTGTTTACTTGAAAACAGGGAAATAAGAAAGAACTGTGTTAGATTATGAAGATTTCCGTTGCCTGCTCTGGCTGAGCAGAACTCTGCAGGGACAGGACATTCCCCTCCTCCTGCTTGTTTTGCTGACACCGAGTCGTATTTCATAGTGATACTGAACTGGAAAAACTGAGCCTGACTCTCAGACACCTCAAAATGTGAGTTTAGTCAAATTAATCCTAAGACTAGTTTCACATTTTGTGCCTTTTCAGCACCTAAAGGGGCTCCAGGAGAGCTGGAGAGGGACTGGGGACAAGGGATGGAGGGACAGGACACAGGGAATGGCTTCCCGCTGCTAGTTGGGATATTGGGAAGGAATTGCTGGCTGTGAGGGTGGATAGGCCCAGAGAAGCTGTGGCTGCCCCTGGATCCCTGGGAGTGGCCAAGGCCAGGTTGGACAGGGCTTGGAGCAACCTGGGCTGGTGGGAGGTGTCCCTGCCCATGGCAGGGGGTGAAATTACAGGATCTTTAATGTTCTGTCCAACCCAAACCAAACCATTCTGGAATTCTCTGACCTTTTATGATTTTTGGTGCCGATACAACAGCAATATAACAGCAATCCTCATAAGTTTTGGGGTGTTTATGAGAGCTGGGGGGCCCGTGCTCATCCCATCTCATCTTTGTGTATGAATTAGTGATTTTGGTGCAGGCTCAGACACCCAGTGCCCCTTGCCTGGAGCGTGGGCTGCTGGCTGGGTGTCCTGGGGTGGGTGGAGGTGCCTGAGACCCAAAGCCTGCTGCAAAACCACAGCAGTGGATCCCAGCATCTGCTGGAGGCCACATCTGCTCGTGGAGACCAGATGGAAGAAGCAGGCAGGGGATGCAGCGAGGTGGCAGGAATATCAGATCTGCCTGCTCAGGGAAGGGTTGTTTTGGGTAACACCTGCTTGTCACCATCATCTGCTCGGCGTGGAGTCCCCTTGGAGCCTGGCTGGGCTGCCAAAAAACCAGAGGGAGTCGCTCTTTTAGGAGCCATCCCCCTTCATGCTGTTAGGAATTTCCCCCTGTGCCTCTGTCGCAAATTCCTCTTGATTACATCGCATCCAGTGAAAAGTTATCCATCCCGGTAAAAAGTTGTCCATCCCAGTAAAAAGTTATCCATCCCAGTAAAAAGTTATCCATCCCAGTAAAAAGTTATCCATCCCGGTAAAAAGTTATCCATCCCAGTAAAAAGTTATCCATCCCGGTAAAAAGTTATCCATCCCAGTAAAAAGTTATCCATCCCAGTAAAAAGTTATCCATCCCAGTTTGGATTCTCCAACCGAAGGGAGCACTCCCTCTCCTCCCCTTCTCCTGGTCTTCTCTTAGGGGTTCTGGTGCCTCGGCCCTATGGCCTGCAGGACAAAGTGACCTCAGGCAGGGACCCCAGTTGTCACCACTGCCCACTCTGGCTGGGAAGATTTGTTTTCCTGGAATTCCAGGTGGTCGTGGGGTTCCCACGAGGAAACAGCAGCACGTCAGCAAAGGTGGGTGAGGGGTTGGTGCTCCCAGCCCAGGTTACAGCCCCTCCCAGGGCTGGGGCAGGGGGTCCAGGGGTGAGGAAAGGGGCCAACCCACCAGTGACTTGGAATCACAATCCTGGGGTGTCCACACTGTGCTGCTGCTGCCTCTGAAACGCAGTGAGCACAGATCTGAGGAAAACAAGAAGTGCTGGAACGCTTTCCAAGGGAATGGTTATTGCTTTTGCTTTTGCTTTTTCTTCTTTTTTTTTTTTTAACCTGGTGCTAAACTCCCCTTTGTCAAAATGAAAGCTTTCCAGGAGAAAAANAAAAAAAAAAAAAAGAAGAAAAAGGAGTTTGCAAAGATTCTGGTCGAGTCTTTCATTTGCTTGTTTCCAAATGTCATTTTAACGAAGTCCAAGAGCTGTATCAGATTTTGTACAAGTCAGAATGAAAACAAGATGTGCCCATTAAAAACAAATCTGGAAAGGAAGATTAGACAATTCCCTTGCCCTTACATGGGATCGAATATTTTCAGGATGCAGATGAAACGCCAAGAGTTGCTGATGTCCCTTTTGCTTTGCTTTCATCCCCTTCCCCAAAATACAATCTCCCTTTTCCCGTGGCTTTGCTACCACACGTGCAGAGCACTCCCTGCTCCCTCTGGATTGGCCTCAATCAGGAGTGCACAATTAGAAATCTTCATTAGAGCATCCCATCCTGGAGCGCAGCCCCCTGCATGAGATGCCACACAAGATCCTTCCCCAACCTTTCCGTGGCATCTTTGTCACCTCCTTTCTATCCAAGGCTTTCTCAGTTGTCCTTGGAATTAATTTGGACCAGTGCTGGAGAAACTGCTTTATAACCAATAAGACCCTGGTACCAAACCCACACGGCTGCTCCTATTGGATCCATTTAATGAAATCCAAACATTTTGGGGAGAATGTATCGATTTCACCGACAGTTCCAACAGGAAATTATGGAAACATTTCCATCCCGTACAGTCAATTTTTTCCCCCTGCATCGCCTGTTTTTCTGCCATAACTATAACATGCAGGGTAGTTGACGTTCAGATTTCTATCTGGCTTCTTTTTCAGCATGAAAGTCAAACCAAACCAAACATTTCAGCTTCATTGGTCATTTGTTTTCATTTGTATTTGGAAAAAGTAGAAAATCACACATTGGTGCGCTCGCTTCCCTCAAGACAAATGCTTTGGAGAGCTCTTTTCCCTGACTTTTGTGCTCAGAAGTGTCAAGGAAATCTGAGTCACTTGCCTGCTTTGAATTGCAAAGAATAAATGGGCTTTTCAAGGCCCTGGGCTGTGTTGGACTCTCGTCCAGAGGCCTCTATTAATAATGCAGCGAGTTCTTGTGTGACACTTTCTTATCCTGGTCCCGTGGGTGGGAATGTGGCTCGGCCGTGGTTCTCCGAGGTCACCTGGCAGCCAGAGCCCGGGTCCTGGGTCCTCTCCTGCTGACCCTCTTGGACCAGGTAAAATGCACCATCCTCTTACACAGCAGCTCTTCCATTAACACACACCAAAAAACTAGGGAGATTTTCCTGGCCGTTCCCATGGGAAACCCTCACTTTACTCATCAGAAATGCCTCTCATGGGAAATTCTGGTTTATTCCGTAGGGAAGATTCAAAATGCAGGGAAGGGAGTGGTTGCCTTCCAGTTTTCCTCCCCCCACACCCTTCCCAGTGGGAGAGGAATGCTGCCCAAGCAGAGCTAAGCCTGCAGCTGACTGGCTTTGCTGGGAGATGGTCCCTGCAAATCCACCATCCAGGATTACCCAGGCGCTGGCAGCAGGGGCTGGTGCCAGCTGTGCCAGGCGAGCAAAGTGCTGGCAAACCCCTCAGCCCATGCCCAGTTATCCTGCGTTGTTGCAGGTGCTGGGACGTGTCACAGAATCCCACACTGGTTTGGGATGGGAGGGATTTTGAAGCCCATCCTGTGCCACCCCCAGCCACGGGCAGGGACATCTCCCACTGTCCCAGGTCGCTGTCCAACCTGACCTTGGGTGTCTCCAGGGATGGGGCATTTCTGAGCACCCTGTTCCAGCCTTTTACCACCCTCACAGATAAAGGACTTCTCCCTCATATCTAATCCAAACTTCCAGGGACATCTTCGCTTCATTGCCATGGCTGGCCAGTCCCTTGGTGGCCCTGAAAGGACTCATGTCATGGAGCAAAACAGTGTGGGAAGCACCAAAAGGACATGTGGAGCTGCTGGAGTGAGTCCAGAGGGCTTTTCTCATGTCTTTGGGAGTCCAACCTGAGTGACTGGTGGGCCAGGTGCTGGTTTTCCAGAGGCTGCTGGGGAAATGAGGGGCCATTGGAATAGGCGTGTCCCCTTAGAGAGGTACTGGGCACCCAGGGGGTGCACGACACGTTTTCCTCTCCAAACACAGACATCCCCTCTCAGTCCTGCTGTGGCTAATCCAGGCCAGTCCTACGAGTGGAATCCCAGAGGGGAACACGCCTTCCACGATAGGAATAGGGATTTATTTTCAACTCCTCCAAACTGAGATCAGCTGAATGAAAATAGGGATTTGTATAGGAGGATAAAAATGTCCGTGTGGGAATTTACACCAGGACATCCAGATGGCCAAGAATTCATGTCCAGCATCCACTGAGCTCATCCATACAGAAAAATTCACAGGGATAGGAGAGTGGAACTGGGTGACCTTTAAGCTCCTTTTAAGGATCTTAAGGTGCTCCTCCCACTAGACCAGGTTGCTCCAAGCCCTGTCCAACCTGGTTTTGAACACTTGCAGCTTCTCTGCATCCTTCCATATCATTTAGCAATTAGGCAATTGGGTGCCTCAGGTTTGAGGGGCTCCCTTGTATCCCCAGGCTGTAGCAGACCAGGTTTGGCTTTATATCCCCTCTCCCTTAAATTCCTGGGATGTGCTGTGTTTCTCCCTGTCCACGAGGACCCCAGGCAGACAGGGCTGAGGGAATTATCACGGGAATTGAACCCAGCCCTTGAATGCCACCACAGCAAAGTTTTTGCAGATTCTGGTTAGTGCCAAATGGATGAAATTTAGGATCTCTGCTCGGCTTCCCAAACTGCAGGGCTTCCATTCCAAAGGAGCTCAGCTGAAAGGAAGCATTGCTTGGCTTGTGAGAGCTCTTTTGTTGTCTGCTGCCATGGGCAAATGGCTCCTCTGAGACACTTCCCTGCAGAAAACTCAGAGTCTTCAGAAACTGCCTTGGCCTCACCAAAGGAGCTATTTTGGGGGAGAATTCCCACCCAGCTCTGAAGCTCAGTTATTTAGGGATGAGCCTATGGAGCGATGTCAGTGGCACAGCCAACAATCAGCCAAGTTATCTGCAGAACTTGATCTCTTGCATATTTCTCTGTAATAGAAGCAGAGCCCTGGCCAGGCTTTGTGGTTATTTTTGTTTTGGATAACTCCCTGCTCTTGTTTTGGGGAAACTGTCATTGTTCCCCTATGCCCAGGGAATGATTGCTGTGATCCAATACTTTCTGCATCTCGTACATCCTGTGAAATAAGAACTCCGGGTGGCAGAATCACAGAGAATCCCAGAATCCCTGAGGTTGGCAAAGCCCTGCCAGCCCAGGGAGCCCACCCTGTGCCCGATGCCCACCTCGTCGCCCAGCCCAGAGCACTGAGTGCCATGGCCAGTCCTGCCTTGGGCACCTCCAGGGCTGGGCACTCCAAACCTCCCTGGACAGCCCCTTCCAGTGTCTGACCACCCTTTCCAGCAAGAAATTCCTCCTGATGTCCAACCTGAGCCTCCCCTGGCACATCCTGAGGCTGTTCCCTCTCCTCCTGTCCCTGTTCCCTGGGAGAAGATCCTGACCCTTCCCTGGATCCATCAGAGAGTTGCAGAGCCAGAAGGTGCCCCCTGAGCCTCCTTTTCTCCAGGCTGAGCCCCCCCAGCTCCTCCTGCTGCTCCAGTCCCTTCCCAGCTCCGTTCCCTTTCCTGGACAACCCCAGCCCCTTCCCAGCTCCTTTCCCTTCCCTGGACACCCCCCAGCTCCTTCCCAGCTCCATTCCCTTCCTTGGACACCCCCCAGCCCCTTCCCAACTCCATTCCCTTCCCTAGACATGCTCCAGCCCCTTCCCAGCTCCATTCCCTTCCCTGGACACCCCCCAGCCCCTTCCCAGCTCCATTCCCTTCCCTGGACATGCTCCAGCCCCTCAATGTCCTTTGTGTCACGAGGGGCCAGAGCTGAACTGGGTATTTGAGGTGGAGCCTCCCCCGTGCCGAGTACGGGGGACGATCACCGGTCCTGTGGGCACACCATTGCTGATCCTGGCCGGGTGCCACTGCCCTGGCTGCCCACCCGGGCACAGCTGGGCTCCCCTTCAGCCAGCTGTTGACCAGCAGAATCCACGTCCTTGCCTTCCAAGCCCTCTGCTCTCTGCTGGGCACAGCGTGGGGCAGCACGTGGGCAGCCCTGGTGTGGTCCAGGCTGCTCTCCTGCCTCCCCCAGCCTCTCCCCAAATTCCCCAGCAATGACCCCACTGCAGCTATTCCCAGGCCTGTAAATCACCCTGCCCGTGCTGGGCGATGCTGTTAATTATGTCACGTGAAGACAAATTTACAGTGTGGAGCAACAGTAAAAAATAATCCTGCTTGGAATGGTGTGAGATGTACACGCTGTGGGCTCCCTGTAAATCACAGCTGGCTCCCTGCTCTTCCCACCCGCTGGCACAGGCTGTGGTTATTGGTGCTGACAGGCTGCTCGGAGCCTGAAAAACAACCTGCATCTCTCCAAGGGGGTGAGAAAGGACTCTGTGTCGGTGGCCAAGTGTTGGGCGCCAGGTTTTCTGTGTTGGTGGCACTGTAGTTTCCAGTGAAGAAAAATAATCTTCCACTAGCACCTGAAAATCTTGTTTTTATGGGAGGAAATCTGCCCGAGATGTGTTGGCTGGGTGTAGAACAATGGTAGAGGTGCTCGGGGGTCTCTGCAGCACCATCTGTGTCCGTCTGCACCTCCAGGTGCTCCTCCCTTGTGTGGAAAGGACCAAGAGAAGGGATGGGGGTATGGCTTGGACACTGCGGGGGTCACCCCAAGGCCTGGAGACAGGGCCCTCCCCTTTTGGGGGGGACAGGTTGTCCAGAGCAGTTGTGGCTGCCCCTGGATCCCTGGAAGTGTTCAAGGCCAGGTTGGATGGGGCTTGGAGCAACCTGGGCTGGTGGAAGGTGTCCCTGCCCACGGCAGAGGGTGGAATGGGATAGTCTTTAAGGTCCATTCCAACCAGTCTGGCATTCCAGGACCTAGAGAGCTCCAAGGGGGAGTGGGACACATGTGGGGACATCAGCATTTGCCTACAGGAGCCGACAGCCAGGGCAGAGCTGTCCCTTCCCAAAGAGCCAAGGCTCCCAGCCCAACAGTTGGGCTGCCCTTGCCTGCCAAGGAAAGAAATCCAAGTTCAGCTGTCCAGGAGCTTTTTATGTCTAAGAATTACTCAGTAGGGGCTCCTATGTTAAAATTTGGGAACATCTTCAGCCCTTCCTGCAAAAATCCTTTGCAGCAAACAGCAGGTCTGGGTTGGGAGCCAGGGAAGTGCTAAAGGAAAACCAACAGTTCATCAATCATAGGTTTAAACAGCCAATTAGCGTAATGCCCACCTTGGCACACAGTCATTTTTCCATTTCCTGGCTTCCAAGGCTGTTCCTGGGTAAATCCACTGAGCAGACATCTCAGGTGACCACCCGCTTGCTGACTGCATGTCACTGAGTGTGTGACATCCATCTGTCCATCCATCCATCAATCAATCCATCCATCCATCCATCCATCCATCCATCCACCCTTTCAGGTCCAGCTCCCGGCTAAGCCCCCCTAGAAGGGCTTTCAGTGCAAAAACTGATGCTCATCTCCTGGCTGTGTTTGGGATAGTCCAAGGTATTGGTTGTTACAGGGAAGAACATCCACGACACCTGCAGGCAGCACATGCCAGCGGGCCAGGGCATCAGTGACGTGACAAGACAAGGGGAAATGGTTTCCAACTGCACCACGGGAGGTTCAGGTTGGATATCAGGAAAAATTTATTCACTAAAAGAGTGGTTAAGAGTTGGAAGTGTTGGAGTCACCGTCCCTGGAAGTGTCCAAAACTCTGAGTAGACGTGCCACTTATTGCCACGGTTTCGTGGACACGGGTTGGTTCAAGGCTGAGCTTGATGGTCTTGGAGGTGTTTCCCAACCTTAATGATTCTATTCAGTGATTCCTCGGGACACTGTGGATGGAAACCTCTGGCTTTGGAGGGCTCTTGGCTTCCCTAAGGCAGGGAAGGTTGGGAGAGGTGCATGCCCAGAGCCATGCTCTGTTCTTCCATGGCACTGCTGAAGGGGCAGGCTCCAAACCCTCTGGGTGCTGGGGACACCCCTCTTTGCCATGGACACACATGGTGTGGTCCCCCAGGTGGTGGAAGGACCTGGCGTGTCCCGAGTCCTCGTGCACACCCCATCCTTCTGCTTTTCCAGGATGTGGCATCCCCAGAGCTGGAGCTGCCTGACGTCAGGGTGGCCATGGTGGGCTTGTGTGACTGTCCCCCTTCTATGATGGGACAGCCCCAGTTAGAATACCCCTGGTTAAATGCCTCGGGTTTTTGTTGTGTTATTTTTTGACACTGCAGATGGAAGGCAGCTGTCAATTAGCAACTGAAAAAATAGCCTGCGGTGCTAATGAGAGCAGATCTAATAGAGACCTCTCCCAAATCGTTTCCATCCATTTTCAGGGCTTTTAATCGCTGTCATATTAGGAGGAGGATGCCAGAAGGAAAACACAGGGGGAAAAGCCCCGTTTGGAGGTGGATTCCTCTCTGCCAGAGCTGGCTCAGAGGGAGCCTTCTTCCCTGAATTTTCTTTATGGGAGTTTCCAAGTTGTTTCTGAAGTCACATTTGGACCTGGGCCCTGGCCAGCTCCTGCAATCCCTTTTTCCCTCCAGGACTGGGATGTTCCATCAGCCACCACATCTGGATCAAGGCCTGGGGACAGATGTTGTTCTCCTGCTCATCTGCAGTGCTTGATTCTGACTTTTGTGGGGGTTCTTTTAAGGAATGGAGTCAAAAAGGAAATAGTAAGCACTGAAACAGCAGTGGTAAAATGCTTGATGTTTCTAAATTCTTACTGAAGAACAGGTTTCCTAATTCTTGTGTTGGTAAGGGTTGTGATGGAGCCCCATTGCATGAGGCAGCAGCAAATGAGAGGGAAACAAGGGAATGATGAAATATGGAGGGAACAAAACAACAGGAACAAGAAAATGAGGTGATCTGTGAAACTATTCTACATTTAGAATGTATATATTCTATTCTATATAGACAAGAGAGACTTCCCTTTAATCCCTACAGGTATTCACATGTATCACAGAATCATAGAATGGGCTGGGGTGGGAGAGACCTTAACGGGGTCTGTCTAAGTGTCCCTTACTCATAAGGGTTAATAAAGCACCCAAAGGCTTGGAGAAGTGAGTTTGAGGAGAGAACTAAGGGTTCCTCTGGATGAAGGCAGCATCAGCCCTGCACACAGGGCTTATCAATCTATAATTTATGCATCTGTAACTCAAAAATACAAATAAATGAAATCCCGACTCCTGATTTTAATTCAAGGCCAGGTTGGACAGGGCTTGGAGCAGCCTGGTCTGGTGGGAGGTGTCCCTGCCCGTGGCAGGGGGGTTGGAATGAGGTGGCCTTTACAGCCCTTCCAGCCCCAACCATTCTGTGCTTCTACGACACAGAATAAAATCATGAAGCAAGAAGGTGGAGGACACAGGAGGCTGGCTCAGGGTGAGCCGGTCCTGCGTGGTGGCTCTCTGGGGTGCTGGACCCTGCCAGGGGCAGGGATGGGGCTGATGCTCCAGCCCTTGGGGCAGTGGGGCAGTGCATCTTTTGGAGGCTCTCTAACCCAAAAAATGCATTTCCTCCTGGGTTTGATGTGATGCTTGGCCCGTCCCGAGTTTCACCAGCATGGCTCAAATAGGGGCTAATGCACCAAGTGTGCCTTTAATAACTTTGGGACAGTAACAGCTTAGCAAAATAAACTTTCCCCAGCTGCGCCCATCTGGAAACAATCCCAGTCAGCTGCTTCCCCTCTTTCTGGGGCTGCCTCCCAGTTCTGGGCCAGACTGGGACAAACTGGGAGTGATGCTGAGCCCGGGAACACGCTGTTCAGGGAACATGGGGTCTTGCCTCCCGGGGTCTGGCAGGGACCACAGGGACTCTGGCAGGGTCGGTGGCTTTGTCCTGCCACACCTGCCCTGGGCCAGCACAGCCAAGGGGAGGGCTGGGGAGGGCTGGACATCTGGCCCCAGGATGGACCTGTGCCCAGCTGCAGGAGAACCAGCCCAGCGGCCAAGGGAGAACAGAGGAGACAACAGGAAGAGGTCCTGTCTGTGACCCTGATACTCTCTGTGACCCCATAAGTACCTTCACCACCTCCTCTGCCCTCCCTGGAGTCTTTTCCAGTGCTTGGACACTGAAGACTTTCAGTGCAGGGGTAAAACATCCCAGCTATCACACGAAATAAGGCTGCAGCATGCTGGTGGCCGAAGGCTGCCCCTGTAAGTCCTCGTGACATGAAACCCTGTTTTTCCCCCAGATTCACGGAGCACCACGTGCTTGGGCACCACATGCGGGGCAGGAAGAACCTGGAGCCTTCACCCCATCCCTCCATCCCTCCATCCACCTCTCCCTCCCTCCCACTATGTTTACCCAGACCATCTGCAAGGTTGTGACCCCCCAACGCTGCTCCAAGCCCACGTGTGGGGGACATGGTGGGGACCGTGCCAGCCATCTGCTCCATGGGATGCCACGTGTGCTCCATGGGATGCCACGTGTGCTCCCTGGTTTTCAGAGGGAACGAGGCAGAGCAGCCCCTGGTGAGGGGCTTGCAGAGCCCTGCGGAGCCCGACCCATCACCACCACGTGTCTGGCTGGGGCTGGAGGTCAGCCCTGCCCAGGACAGGAGGGCTGGACACATGGAAAAGGGGCCATGGTCACCTCTGCAGCACAGGAGGAGGAGGGGGACAGCAGGAGAGCACTCCAGGCGTCGTTTATGTTAATTAAACACTGAGGAGAGGCAGGGAAAGAAACCCAGCCACGGGGTCAGCTCAGGTTGGCAGCGCTCAGGGATGGGGAGGGGAGACCGGGGGGAACCTCAGGAGGCAGCCTGGGGTGGGACCCCTGGAAATCAATGGGCTCCTGCCAGCGTGCACCTGCAGGGGAGGAGAGGGACGTGGCGATGATGGGGGCGCGTTTGGAGTAGGTATTAGGAAGGAATCCTTCCCTGGAGGGTGGGCAGGCCCTGGCACAGGGTGGGCAGAGAAGTTGTGGCTGCCCCTGGATCCCTGGGAGTGTCCAAGGCCAGGTTGGACGGGGCTTGGAGCAACCTGGGCTGGTGGAAGGTGTCCCTGCCCATGGCATGGAGGGACGCTGGATGGGTTTTGAGGTCCCTTCCAGCCCAAAGCATTCTGTGATCCCCCACCATGTGAGTGACCTTCCTGTGCCTTGTCTGACTGCAGAGCCAGGAGCAGGGCTCAGTGTCAGCCTCGGGGATTTCAGAGGTGATGGAGGAGACGGTAACAAGACCTGCCCATGCCTTAAGCCCATGGCAAAAATTATGATCTGTTGGAGAGGAGGAGGAGGACTTGTTGGGAGACGGCTGTGCCGTGACACCAGGCAGGCTCCATCCTCCCCTCCGCCCGGGAATGGCACGAGGTGTTCATCCCCCCTCCTGTCCTCCAGGCTGAAGGCCCTGCAGGTGTTAAAGACATCACCTGACCACCCTCCTCCTGGTGTTTTTCCATCTGCCTGTGCTCAACAGCTCATATTTCTCAAGCTGCAGGATGGGTGTGAAGAGCACCGGGGCATTGCTGAGGCACTCAGAGACCTGGAAACCCTCTGCTGGGGTGGAGGTGGCTCTGGGGCTGCACAGGACTGGGATCTTCCAAGGCACGGGCTTGGAAGTGACACATCCAGTGATGTTCAGTGGGGGAAAACACACAGCAAGCCCTCCAGGCTCCAAAACCCACGGAGATTTCACAGGGAAGGGAGAGGTGTGGGTGACAGCCAGGTTTGGGGGTGTTTGCTAAGGGGCACACACTGAGGGTTGGCATGTGCTTAAAGCCAGGTGGTGTCCCCCTCCTCCTGCACCCTGTCCCTGCAGGAACAGGCTCCTTGTGCCAGCGAGTCCTGCTGGACACCCTCTGGGGTTATATCACAGCGTCCCAGACTGGTCTGTGTTGGGAGGAACCCTGAGATCCCCTCATTGCAGCCCCCTGCCATGGGCAGGGACACCTTCCCCTAGAGCGGGTCACTCCGGCCAGGCTGGCCTTGAACACCTCCAGGGATGGGGAAAAGAGCAGGATGCAATGTCAATAATCAATATGTATTCCCTGCAAGAGCTTTCAAAAGCCACCAGGGCCCTCCAGCCCTCCAAGGACACTCTCCTGCCCCGAGGAGGGAAGCTGGAACACACACAAGGGCTTTGAAAAGCCAGCTCTAGAAATGTACTTCATCAGGACAAAGGAAAGCTTAATTAGGGCCGGCTGGAAGAGTTTTTTTCTCTGCACAACTCTCGTGCAACACAGATCTTTCCTCAGAATGGGAGGATTATCAAGAATTTTAGCAACAAGGCAGATGCTGTCATCTAAAATATGTTCTTCAAAAACAGGTTCCTTTGGGGGCTTTGGAGTGATTCAGTCATTTATTCATTTGACTGTCAATGAAACATTTTTTTACAGAGGGCTGCTCTAGGAATGGAGCCTTTCCAGGCGTGGCGGGGTGATGGATGGATGTTTTGTGTGAAAATCAGTTAAAATTTGGAGATAAATTTGAATTGGAAACCTCAATTGCTGGCACAGCAGTTGATCGGTTCACCCTCCTGCTTTCAACTCAAAAACCTCCAGTGCCCTAATCAAGATATATTTTAAATATATATTGCTGCTTCTATGTGATTTAACAAATATATTCCTCTTGCTCCTTTGCCTTCCTTTCCACAGACGATGTTTTAACAGCTTGAGTGATGTTGCTTTTATGATGCTCAAGTCATTTAACCAAACAGCAGGATAAAAGTTTGCTCCGGCAGGAATTTCATTAACTTCAGAGTCCTTGTTACACTTAGTGACATCGGGCTTGGCATGTGGGAATAATGAGTTCCAGGGCCTGGAATCTCCATCATTTTCCATCCAGTTTATTTAAAAATCGTTGGATGGATTAAAAAAGGCTGCCAAGCAATGCACATACTGTTGTTTGTCATCATTTGTTGCCGCACCCAGAGGTTTGGTGTTTCAGGTTCCCCAGGAGAGAGCCTTGGGGTGCCACAGAGGGGAAGGCATCCCGTGAAACAATTCCTAAACCTTACTTTTGTGCTCATAAACCAAATGATGAGTGTTTTGGAACGGGATGGAGCAGCAGGAAGTTCCTGGTGGAGCTGGTGCTGTTGCTGAATGTTGGCATCACGTCCTTTTGTCTACAATGCTCTGTGTGAAATGGGAGCAGCTCGCTTTGCAGAGGGGGACACGGAGGGGTGGTGAGGAAACCTGACATCCTGCAGTGCCAAACCAACCCAGACGTGGCACCACCCCTTTTTCTCCATCCTGAAGCCAATGTTTTCCATGTGCCTTCCACCAGACCCCTCCTGAGGGATGCCCATTCCTCAGAGGCACCTGCACCTCTTTGCCCATGCCCAGTGGGAAGAAGGTGGTGGGCACCAGTGGAGTGGAGCCCTTGGCTCTGTGCTTCCCAACTGGCTCCCTCCCAAGGGATGTGCATTTAAAAAAACACCCATCTCAACCAGATTTGCTTCCAGATCACACCCAGAGCACGTGTTTATGGGGGCGATGCATAGGACCGTATAATGGCTGTGTTGTCAGAGCCCAAGGGCTGGCTCTGCTCCACTCACCAGGCTTTTTAGGGATCCCTGCTCTCCAGTTACTGTGAATTGGACTAGGCTCCCAAATAAATAGCCTTGTCCTGTTGCCTCCAGCAGGTCATGCACGTGGGGCATGCCTCACACTGTAAATAAATGGCTAAAAAAACCCTGTGCCCTGACAGAGTCAACAGCTCCATGGCTTGAATTAAATAGGGTTGTGAAATGTGGAGCCATTGGGTGCATCCCAAAATATCCCCCGGGAGAAGAGCTCCTAGAGGGGACCCTCTGAGCAGTGGGGCTGGTCCTCTGTTGTGTCCCCCCACCCTGCGCTCCTCGGGCAGTTCCAGCTCCCTTTGGGGCAGCTTTTGATGACAAAAATCCCTGTGCAGAGCATTGAAGTGCCAGTAACTGCGAAGGGAAGGGTGCGAAGAGGGAGGAGAGCGGGTGGGGATTCACCTTCAGTGGTGGTGGCTTCACTGCCACCTCCACACAGGTTTCCTTGGCATTCCGGTGCAGTGGGAATGGTCGAGTGGCAAGACAGAGCCTGGCACAAGAGAAGCCTTTCCCAGCTGTGGTGGCATCCAGGGGAGCTGGGAATGAGGGGATTCAGCAATAACCAGTCAAAGAATCAGCATTCCTGATGCTGTTGCTGTCACACACTTCCTTTACTTCTGGAGTGTGCACGGCTCTTTTTTTTAGATTATTTCAGTACTGACTGAGAGTCTTTTAAACAACTGACTTTCCTTCACAGTTTATTATATTCCTTCTAAATTTGCTGGCCCAGCTCGTGGTCTCTGTGCCTGCACCTTTGCTTTTTGCTCTCTTTCATCTTTTCTTTGCTGAGAAAACCTCCTTTCACACAAAATCCCAGTCTCACCCAGGAGCAGCTGGGCATCCTGTCGGCTTCGAGGGGCAGGAGACTGCAGAAAACAAAATTCCCAGCTCAGAACACAGTCCCAAAGAGCCGGGCAGCTCAGGAAGGCTTGTGTCTCATACCCCATCCCTCACGATGGGCAAAGATCCACCATGGCTGATGCAAAACTTGCTTTCCAGATAAACAAAACCTCTCCCAGATCAGGATTTCCCTCCCAGAGACACGAAATACTTACAAAAACGTACAAACTTTGTTATAAATCCCAAACTTCTCTGATGAAAATGGGCTCTCATGACTGCCTGCTCTTCTCCCACAGCCGGAGAGGAGCATCGCCCTGGGTAAGCCAGCATGGCTGGGATGTGTTGGGAAGAGATCCCACTCTCCTGCACCAGGAGCCCAGTGAAAATCATGTTGGATCCTGTTGGGAAATGTGGTTTTGCCCATGAGTGGATGGTGTCTTTGCCTTTCCTTCTTGGATTTCCTTTCTTCTGGATTTTTCCATGAGAATAAAAGGTTAAAAAAAAAAAAAAGAAAAGAGAATGGATATTTTGAGTTTTTACCTGGGAAATGCTGCCTGAAGCAAACTTTGGGGACTGAACCGTGAGCCATGAGAGAGGGTGGTGGGGAGCTGCTGGGGCCTGGGTGGCCACAACCTGTCCCCTGCCACTTGTCCCTCTGAAGACAGACAGGTCCCATCCCCATCCCCACATCCCTGTGCAGGTGAGAGACGTCCCACCAGGATACAGCAGGAATGGCAGGAGCTCCCACCACACACATCCAGGCTGGAAGCAAAGATCCTGCAGGATTATGCTCCTTGAGGGCTGTGGGCTCTCCAAGCCATTGCCTTTGGAGACAGGAAGGCTTGGAGGGATGGGAAGCGAGCTCTCCACCACAGGGGCCCGGGCTGATAGCCTGGGGCGTGCCTGCCTGTGCCACAAAATATTTATTGCTCTGGAAATACGCCTGGTTGCGTTTCCAAGTTGTTTTTCCCCCACCTCTTGTTTTATATCATTCTCTTCCTTTTTAGACCCACCTTATTCCGGCGACTTTGGGAAAAGTGTGGCTTTGTTTGGAGAATGACTTCCCCTCGCTGTCCTGCTGTCAAAGGTCCATGAAATTAGGGATGGGAAGGAGCTCTGAGGGTGGAGATGGTGCTGCTGCCAGGGTGACTCTTTCTGGAGCCATGCCATCCCTAGTGCTCCAGTTATTCCAGGTTTCACAGACCCGGGTTTACTGCTGATCCAGAGATGGAAGCTCAGGCTTCCCAGGAGAGGCACAAGGAGAGACAAACCTGGATGGAGGGCACAGTTGGGTCGGGGGCGCAGCTGGATGGAGGCACAGCTGGGTGGGGGCACGGATGGATCGNGGATGGGGCACAGCTGGATGGGGCAGTGCTGGATGGGGACACAGCTGGATGGGGGGCACAGCTGGGTGGGGGCACAGCTGAATGGGGGCACAGCTGGATGGCGGGGCACAGCTGGATGGGGCACAGCTGGATGGGGCAGTGCTGGATGGGGACACAGCTGGATGGGGGGCACAGCTGGGTGGGGGCACAGCTGAATGGGGGCACAGCTGGATGGCGGGGCACAGCTGGATGGGGCACAGCTGGATGGGGCAGTGCTGGATGGGGACACAGCTGGATGGGGGGCACAGCTGGGTGGGGGCACAGCTGAATGGGGGCACAGCTGGATGGCGGGGCACAGCTGGATGGGGCACAGCTGGATGGGGCAGTGCTGGATGGGGACACAGCTGGATGGGGGGCACAGCTGGGTGGGGGCACAGCTGAATGGGGGCACAGCTGGATGGCGGGGCACAGCTGGATGGGGCACAGCTGGATGGGGCAGTGCTGGATGGGGACACAGCTGGATGGGGGGCACAGCTGGGTGGGGGCACAGCTGAATGGGGGCACAGCTGGATGGCGGGGCACAGCTGGATGGGGCACAGCTGGATGGGGCAGTGCTGGATGGGGACACAGCTGGATGGGGGGCACAGCTGGGTGGGGGCACAGCTGAATGGGGGCACAGCTGGATGGCGGGGCACAGCTGGATGGGGCACAGCTGGATGGGGCAGTGCTGGATGGGGACACAGCTGGATGGGGGGCACAGCTGGGTGGGGGCACAGCTGAATGGGGGCACAGCTGGATGGCGGGGCACAGCTGGATGGGGCACAGCTGGATGGGGCAGTGCTGGATGGGGACACAGCTGGATGGGGGGCACAGCTGGGTGGGGGCACAGCTGAATGGGGGCACAGCTGGATGGCGGGGCACAGCTGGATGGGGCACAGCTGGATGGGGCAGTGCTGGATGGGGACACAGCTGGATGGGGGGCACAGCTGGGTGGGGGCACAGCTGAATGGGGGCACAGCTGGATGGCGGGGCACAGCTGGATGGGGCACAGCTGGATGGGGCAGTGCTGGATGGGGACACAGCTGGATGGGGGGCACAGCTGGGTGGGGGCACAGCTGAATGGGGGCACAGCTGGATGGCGGGGCACAGCTGGATGGCGGGCAGCGCTGGGGGGGACAAAGGGATCATTGCGGCGGGGACTCGGGGGGATGGAGAGGAAAGCCCGGCAGCTCCTCGNCGCGAGTGAACCCCGAGGGGCGGCGCTGCGGCGGGGAAGGGACCCCGCCGGCGGGGGACAGGTGGCCGCGGGATGGGGACCAGGAGCGTGACGAGGCGCGGCGGACACAGGATGCTCTTTGTTCGGGTGTCACTGGAGGAGAAGGGCGGCTGCGGGAGAGCTCCCGGCGCAGCTGCCTGAACTCCTTCACCTCCCGCAGATCAAAGCCCGCCTTTCTAATTGCGGCTTTTATTGCGCTCGCCCAGGCGCTCGCCCGGTGTCCCGGCGGCTCTGGAGGGAACAGGTGCTTTTTAACACGCGTGCCGTGACGGCGCATTAGCGGATTTAAAAGCGTGCCCCGGCAGACACGGCAGTGCGGCGTGGTCCCGGCAGAAGGAGGGATGCTGAGCCGGGCAGGAGGCTCCTGCAGGAGCATCTCCCTCCCCGGCGCGGGGGGCTCAGGGGGGCTCATCCCACCGCGCTTGCAGCCGGTGCCTGGGGCGATGTGGCCCCAGCCAGTCCCAGCACAAACTGGGAGGCCAAAGGAGGAAACCCCTGGGCTCGCTCACTGTGTGCATCCCATCCTGTGGATACGGGCATCGACTGGAGAGGAGGTCCCACGCAGGGAGGTGCTCCAGCCCTCAAATACCCCAGCTGGAGCCGGGATAATTTACTTCACACCCCAAATGCTCCCCACTGCACTAGGGACCCCCACAATTCATACCCTCCAACACCCATGTTGGACCAGGGACCTGCTTGCTCCATCCCCCAAATGCCCTGGCTGGACCAGTGACCCTCCTGCTCCATCCCCCAAATGCCCTGGCTGGACCACTGACCCTCTGCTCTACCCTTCAAACCCCCTGAGGTGTTTCCCTGGGATCCTTCCACAAATATTCCCTGCTGGATGCTTGATCCCCCAAATGGACCAGGAACCCCCATCCTCTCTTTATCACCCCCAAATTTGGGGGATTTCAGGGATTTTCAAGACAGAGAGCAGCGTGGTGGGGATGCAGCCAGGAGAAGAGCTGTTACATTGCCCAAAAGCACTGAAGGTCTTTGACACAGAGGATTAAAATATGTAGAAAGCAAGAACTGCTGGCCCAGGAGCCAGGGAGGGGACAGAAACTTGGCTGAGGATCTCGGAGAACAAAGCAAAAACAGGAAAATGCACAGACAAGCCTCGAAAGTCATCCAAACAAAGTTCAGGTTAAATACACACCGGGTCTCTTATCCCCTTGACAGGTTAAGAAAGGGCAGCCTTTGCCTCCAGATCCGCTGGCAGAAGCCAATGCTTCTGCTTTACTCCAGGGGAAGACAAGGGAAAGGGGGAAAAAGATGTTCGAGGTGGACAGAAAGAGACCAGTGACCCCCAAATCTCAGCACAGGGACAGATCTGCTCTGGAGCAGCTGCACAAAGGCACAGAGGGGTGGACAGTCCCCAGCACCTCGTGCCACCCCGGCCACATCCTGCAAGCTCCTCAGCCTCCCTGGTTTAAGGATTTTTCCTTTAATTCATAGAGTCACAGAATGGGTTGGGTTGGAAGGGACCGTAAAGCCCATCCCATCCCACCCCTGCCATGGGCAGGGGCACCTTCCACCAGCCCAGGTCGCTCCAAGCCCTGTCCAACCTGGCCTTGGACACTCCCAGGGATCCAGGGGCAGCCACAGCTTCTCTGGGCACCCTGTGCCAGTTAATTACACCGTAGTGCTGTACTATAAACCTGTATAACCAAGAGCTCAGGTCAGAACTGATGAAACCAGGATGAGGAAAGGGGCACAAAAAGCAATATCCCAAATATCCCAGCGACCTTCTTCTCTATTGCAGTTCAAACCAACGCCCCTGTGAAAACGAAATAGATTAATAAAACTTGTTCAGGGGGAAAAACAAGGGTAATTTCCCAGAGGTCACTCACAGTTTCCTTTCGTGGGCACAGCTCCTAAAAAATGAGGCGTTTTCCCCTTTGATGTCATGGAAGGAAATAATGTATTTGGATCCAGCCCTTGCTCGGAGCAGCCCAGTTAATATCGGTCAGGGTGTTGGGGGGATGGAAAGGGTGTGGGGAGGTTCAGCCTGACCCTTTAGCACCATTTTCTGTAACTTTCACATTAAATTAACTGTCCTATTGTTCTATATCGCTCCATTGCATCTCAATTTCCCCATCATGATTCTTTTGTTCCACCACGAAGCTTTTGAAGCAGATGAGGAAGGGAAACCACTGGCAATCATCTTTCCAGAGGGCAGCCCCAGATCGCAGGCAGCACATGGAAACAACTGGGAAAATAAAGCCCTGTCACGAAAACTCTGCTGATTTTCCTTGGAAGTGCCTTGGTGTTGCTTTGAGAGCTACTTGGGGCCCTCCAGGATGGCAGAACTGGGATCCATTTCCATCCCGGCATTAAAATTCAAGCAAGGCACAAATGAGTTGCTGAGATTTTCCTGCCATCGTCATCAGGAGCTGAATAAAAATCGCATTAAATTTGCTTTACACATCTGCAGCAGCTGGTGGCCACCTCTGAAAGTGCTTTTCAAGCCTGTGGGCCAAAGACAAATCAGGATCCTGTCAAGTCAGGGGGCCTTCCTGTTAATTCAACGTGGTTAGCTTTGCCAGTGGGATAGACTTTCCAGCGTGCTCAGCTGTTTTATGAGTCTGGCCTCTTCTTTTTGTGTCTGAATTGAAGAGAAGCTCCTGAAGAAAATAAATGACCCTGTGATTTCCCGGCATGCTGACTCAGGCAGTCTCCATCACTGTGCAGAGGGGCTGGGTGATGCCACCATACAGAGGCCAAGTTCATCCCACACCAGCTCCAGACAACCCCAGGAACAGCATCCGAACCCCCCGGATTTTTAATAGCCCTGAAAAAAATTACAGATCTGCTGCATTTTATTTTGGTAGTGCAAAAAGAAGTGTATTCCCTTCTGGCATGTCTCCTCCCTGGAAATTTGATCGGAGCCTTGAAGGGCTTTGGAAAAGGGGGAAGGAGGGAGCACGTGCTTGCCAAAGGGAAAATTCAGGCTGAACGCATTGTTTTTTTCATGAAATGGGATAATTTGTGTCCCTGAATCCTGCTGTGCTCCTTCAAACCCACGCCAGGGGCTCTGCAGGCAGGATGGGCAGCGCGGGTCCCCGGGGAGCTGGATGGGGTTCTGAGGTGAGGATGCAGTCCGGGATCACAGGCACGTGTCCCCTAAAGAGAGGCAGAAAAAGAGGGATGGAGGGAAGAATATAAAAGAGGACCCAGCTTTTCCAGCTGTCCCCACGCCGGGGTATTGCTTCCAGAGGTGCTGGTGGGTTGGGGAGGCTCAGCTCTGCACCCTGGGAAGCAACACTGCCTTTGCTGTTCCAAAAACATAACGAAAAGCAAAAAGAAACGTCAAAACCAAGCGCAGCCGCCCTGAAACGGAAAGAAGCTCCTGCATGGAAGGGGCAGTGGGATGTTCGGATGTTCCCGGGGATCTATCGGCAGTTTCCCTCGCAGCGAGTGCCCTCTCGAGGAAACCTCTCGTCTCTTCCGCTCGTACCGGGTGTTGTTCCCCCCAAACCGAGAGGATTTCCCGGCGGGGAGAAGGAGCACAGGCAGGGGCTGTGGCTGTGCCCGGGGCCGGCTGCCAGGGACACGCTGGTGCCTTCCCACCTGGAGCCACAGGGCACGAGGATGGCCCCGGGATGCGGGACGGCAGCCCCGGGATGCGGGACGGCAGCCCCGGGATGCGGGATGGCAGCCCCGGGATGCGGGACGGCGGCCCCGGGATGCGGGACGGCAGCCCCGGGATGCGGGACGGCAGCCCCGGGATGCGGGATGGCAGCCCCGGGATGCGGGATTGTGACCCCGGGGGATGCGGGATGGCAGCCCCGGGATGCGGGACTGCGGCCCCGGGATGCGGGACTGCGGCCCCGGGATGCGGGATGGCAGCCCCGGGATGCGGGATGGCAGCCCCGGGATGCGGGACTGCGGCCCCGGGATGCGGGATTGTGACCCCGGGATGCGGGATGGCAGCCCCGGGATGCGGGATTGCAGCATATTATGGGCTGTTTCGTGGGGTACAAGCACAGACATCAACGATTTGTGGTGTGTATATTGAATTCTGCACTGCGGGTATATCAAACGAGGTTCTGTATATATATATTGAATCCTATATTGTGGATGTATTAAACGCTATATTGTACATATATATTGAATCCTATATTGTGGATATATTAAATGATGTCTTGTGTAGATATTGAATCCTGTATTGTGGATGTATTAAATACTGTATTGTACATATATATTGAGTCCTATATTGTGGATGTATTAAATGCTATATTGTACATATATTGAATCCTGTATTGTGCATATATTGAATTGTACATATTGGAGCTCTGTCAGGGAGGGTTAGGCTGGATTTTAGGACAAGGTCCTTCCCCTGGAGGGTGGTGGGCACTGCCCAGGCTGCCCAGGGCAGTGGGCACGGCCCCGAGACTGCCAGAGCTCCAGGAGGGTTTGGACAACACTCTGAGGGACAGGGTGGGATTTCTGGGGTGTCTCTGCAGGGCCAGGAGGTGGATTGGGTGATCCCTGTGGGTCCCTTCCAGCTCAGGATGTCATTCCACGGCCCTGTGGTCTCTCTCTTTCTCCAGCAGCGCCGTTCGCTCTGCACAGCGGGGGATTGTACAGGGAACAAGGACAAAGAACCTAAAACTACTTTAAAAACCCCGGCAGAAGCGGGCACAGAGCCGGGAAATCGCCTCCCATCCCTGGAGAACAGCGGGATGGATGGATGCGGCGGGAACGCGCGATACGGGATGGCGGGAAACGCCCCTTGGCCACGCCCATCCCAGGAGTGGCCCGCCCATCCCAGCCATGACCATGCCCACCCCAACAGTGGCCACGCCCATCCCAGCAGTGGCCACGCCTCTACACCGTGAGCGTCCTGCCATTGGTCACGCCACTGTACTGGCCACGCCCACTTACAGGTCACGCCCACTCCTTGTGCCCCCGCCCTCATGAAGAGCGGAGAGCCGGGCGGAAGTCGGCACTTGTACGGCGACGGAAGTGACGTGTTGTCCCTCGCCCTCCCTCACGGCGGCGCAGGGCAAGATGCCGGTGGCGGTGACGGCGGAGAGCGCCGGGAGCTTCAGGAGGCTCCTGGAGCAGTGCGAGAGCCGCGAGCTGGAGGTGCGGGGGCCCGGGGGGTGTCCCCGTGTCCGTCTGTGTCCGTCTGGGTGGGTGGGTGCACGGAGGCCTCAGCGTTGAGGACCGGGCCCGCCGGACAGGCCTGCGGAGCCCCGCGCGCCTTACCCACACCGGTGCCTTTGGGCCCCAGTTCGGTGCCCGGGCGGGGTCCCGGCGCGGCGGGGAGGGCCGGGGGGCTGTCTCTTCCCGCCGGGAGCTGCGCGGGTGTCACTCCCGTCCTCTGGAGCGGCCCGGCCCTCCGAGGTGTTGTGGGGGATAGAACCCCAAACCTGCTGTCTTGGCGCGTTCGGTTGTCACCAGTCTCGGGTTCCTGCCGCGCTTTGTGTCCTGTTCTTCAAACTAAATTCCTCGTGTCTGTTTGTAGGCCCCTGGAGGGATTGCAACGCCGCTTGTTTACGGGCAGCTTCTGGCCCTCTACCTGCTGCACAATGACATGTGAGTGGCCCCTCTGCGCCCGCGGCTTGGGGCCCTGGGTTTGTCACCAGCAGCTCCAGTGGGAGGAGTTGGTGGTGTGAGTAGCAAAATGCTGCTGGGCAGCGCTCTTTAAAAAAATAAAAGGGTGATATTCATGGGGTTAAGTCTCTTTCGGCTGTCGGTCTGACCGGGAAATTGCTCTCCTTTGCTGCTCCCCGCCCTTTTGAACTGTGAGGATATTCAGGAACAAAGTTCCTTCAGCAGTGAAGTTGGCTGCTTTGGGCAGTGTCAGACATCTCAGTGTTCAGATTTGTTCTCAGTGAGGTTACAGGCTGCTCCTCGTGCTTAAAATACAGCAGGATAACTCTGGGCTGTCCCTGTTAAAAATGAGGGATACTGTGGGCTTGAAGGCGCTGAACGTGCAGGAAGCAGAGATCCTGGGAGATCTGTTTGGTGTGAGATTGCCACGTCCCTGTGGGGACTTGATTCACTGCCATGTTTGATTACCAAGCCCCAAAGGAAGTACTTGGTGTGGGGAATTGCAGGGTTGGAGGGGGGTTTCTGGATTGTAGGTGTATGTTCTTCCAGGGCAAATTCCCTGAACGCTGGTCCTGAATATTTAATGCTCATAACCTTGGTTCAGATGTATTTTAAGGTTTACAACTGTGGAGCTTTGGAATTGTGCTTTAATGGAAAGCAGTGAGCCTTTTTCTCTGTTCTACATTTTGAATCTTGTAACCGTTTCAGTTTGGCTTCTGTGCTCTAAAGATCAATAACTCAGTGTTCCAATTTGACCCAGCCCCCAGGATGTGTGTGACCAAGCCAGGCTGGGAAAAGCATGTCCAAAGCAGTCTAAGGCTTGGGCTTGCAAGGTGGGCTGTGGGCACATGAGGAAAGCATGTGTGTACTCTTGATTAGTAGAGGAAACATGGAAGTGCAAACCTGCCTTTGGAGAAATGCTGCCTCAGTGAGAAA